>PVLC010016970.1:0-34580 GCA_004027655.1 Graphiurus murinus
AAAAAAAAAGAAATGACTTTAGCTGGGCATGGTGGCAAACACTTGTAATCCTAGTACTTGGGAGGCTGAGTCGGGAGGACTGCAGGTTTGAGGATGGCCTCAGCAAGTAGAGAGACTCTCAACAACCTAGCAAGACCTTGTTTCAAAATAAAAATAGTGCTTGCTTTGGCAGCACATATACTAAAATTGGAATGATACAGAGAAGATTACCATGGCCCCTGAGCAAGGATGACACAGGATGACATGCAAAATAAAAATAAAATAGGGCTGGGGGTGTGGCTTGGAGGTAGAATGTCCCTGGGCTCTATCTCCAGTACCACCACCAAAAAAAAAAAAAAAAAAAAAGAAAGAAAGAAAGAGACTTCAAGCTCTGCAAAATCAGATAGTATTTTTATTTAACAACACAAATCCTAATAAATAATTATCCATATGCTTTTGTGTTATCCTCTAGGCAGTCAGTAAATCTGCAGTGATAGCATAGCAATAAATTAGCAGCAATTAGCCTTAATGAAATATTTTCAACAGACTCACAAGCACCAGCCTGGGTATGACACTATAAACACCAGGAAGCAGGTGCATTGGAGGAGTTCCCTTTTTAGTCCCATCTCCCTTTTTAGTCCATTCAGCTTCTTGAACAGCGAGGTCAGGGATGGTGTTCACACTCCCCCTTGTTCTATCCCTGGGAACTGACAACCGTGGACACCCCACGTGTTGCTTCAGCCTGCAGCCCGTGGGCACATTTGTGGTATAGCGCTTGCTCTTTGGGAGAATGTTTTGCCTAAGGCTCGGCTGCATAAGGGCCCCTCTCTACTCATGTGTCTAGCCTAGGGCTTCTGCCCAGCCTGTCTCCAAAAGCCTGGAGCGTCTCAGGAAGATTTGTCTGTCTCTCTGTCACACCTTCTTCAGTCAAGTCTACAGTCCCTTTCTTCTTCCCCCCTCCCCAACAAGGGCATGGAGGACTCCCCAGAGGAGGTGAGCTCAGTGTACCTGGCTACGCTGAGACCATGCCTTCCTTAGTTGTGACTCAACTACCTTGGGTGCCTCATCTAAAGTATTCTCTGTTTCCTTCCTCTTTGCAGTTCTCTCATTGGAGCTGCAGATTTCTTCTCTTGCTTCTGTTTTTGAAAAGTACAGAATGTATGAGTGTGTATGTGAATGTGTATGCACACGTAAGCTTACACACACTTTATTTTGGGACAGTGTCTAGTCCTGTTTCTCAGTATATATTTATATTGTACCCATTTATATGTTCAATGATTTGCTTTCACAGTGGAATTTTCCCTTTTGTAACACACAGCTCTTGATTTTTTTTTTCTTATTGTATTTACTCATTCAAACAGATATATGTAGCCGGGCGTGGTGGCACATGCTTGTAATCCCAGCATTTGGGAGGCAGAGACCGGAGGATCCGGGTTCTCAGCCAGCCTCAACTACCTAGTGAGACATTCCACAACTTAGTGAAACCCTGTTTCAAGATAAAGAATAAAAAATAGGGCTGGGGGTATAGCTCGGAGGTAGAATGCCCCTGAGTTCAATCCCCAGGACCGCAAACAAACAAACAAACAAACAAACAAACAAACAGATATATGTTTCTGCTAATGCCATCACAGTGATAAACAAGGCATTTCTTATAGAACTTACATTCTGTTGAGGTAAACAAACACTGAATAAATACATAAGTATTCGGTTATAGTTATGTTAGGTGCTCAAAAGGAGGAAAACAGGTGGTTCAGAGAGGAGGTGACAAGTGAAAGTCTTCTTTGAGGACATGCTGCTTGAGCTGAACACTGGGGGAAGCAGAAAGTGACAAGGTGTAGTGGTGCAAAGTACCATGGAAGAAAGCATGTTCGGGAGCTGAAAGGACAGGTGCAAAGGCTCCGGGAAGGGGAAAGCTGGCTTCTCTCAGGAACTGAATATAGCTGAAATGCAAGTATTGAGGAGCAAAGTGCCCAGGAGGAAAAAAGGTAAGCAGAGAGGGGCCCAATGATGACATTTACTGGTCATTCTAGAGACTTTGGTCTTTACCATATGAGATACAGAAAGTATTGAAATATTTTAAGAAAAAAAATTAAAGGATTTTTTTGTTCCAGTACTGGGAACCAAACCCAGTGCCTTGGACAAGCTAGGCAAGTGTTCTACCACTCAATTACATCTGCAGCCCTTATATGATTCCTTTCTTAAGAAAAAAATTAAAAAAAACATATTATCCTAACTGCTGTGTGGTAAAAGTATTGGAGGAAGGAAAGGAGGAGAGGTAAGAAGCTATTTCATTAGTTTTGATGAGCAGTGGTAGTGGGTTGGCATGGCTCATGACAGTGGAAATGAAAGGAAGTGGGCAGTTTTGAGATATACTTAGGATGTTAAGTTGCCAATGACTGAGGCCTGCGAATTTAAACTATTAGATATAAATTTTAAGTTTTAAAAGGGAAAATAATTTAGAAATATTCAGGGAATTCCCTATTTAAAAGGTGGCAGAGAAATTTTCTTTGCAGCAATGACACTTATGCAGATATTAAAGGGGGTATAGTAAGGCCAGATTTATGCCTAAAACTTTAGCCTAAAATTCTGGGTTGTTGATCACACACACACACACACACTCATATTCTCTTTCTCTCTCTCCTTTCCTTCTCTAAATCTGAGTTTATATATTATACATTCATTTTGTATATATTTATATAAATATGAATATATGTTCATAATACATATAGGACTATATGGTTACTCAAATTAAATGCCTAAGAACTGTAACAGATTCTGAGATGTTGGGCCACACAAATTGGACCACTTAGCCTGGCTGGTTTGCTTGGGAAGTAATGGAAGTAGAGAATGTGTTTTTGTATTATATAACTTAGAGTATACCTCCAAATACAATGCCACTTTGTTCTTTCTCATTCCTAAGAGAAGAGGGACTCGCAGCAACTGAAACCACTGGTTGTAAGTGAAGCCAAACACAGAATGCAGCAGTTGGACAGAAAAATCTCTAGCTGTCTTGCTTCCTTCAGCCTTCTGGAATCAGATTCGTTTCTGGCTCTTGAGAAGGTCTGAATAGGGAAAGATGAGTGGTGGCCATCTGGCACTTCTGGGGAGGTGCCATTGGCTCATGAAGACAGCACTAGCTATGAGTTAGGAAATATTAGTCTCAACTCTAGTTGTAGACCTGACTTCCTGGATTTCCTTGAGCTAATTATTTGGCCTCTCTGAGCCTTGGATTTTTAGCTGTGGACTAGATTAAGTCTAGAATTGCCATAACACTCATTCTATGATTCAAAGAGAAGATATGAAGTCTCCCATCTAACACTTCATATACACAGTTTCATTAATTGCTCAATTTGTTCAACAAACAAAAACTCGCTATTTGCCAAGAATTATAGTAGGCACCAGGCACACAGAACTGAACAAATACAGTAAACATTCTTGGGAAATTTATATTCTAATGTCTGTAGTGGCTCTATACAAATCCTAGGCCATTAAAAATAACATCTTCCACAAACAGTTAAAAGAAGAGCTTTCGTTTTATTAAAATTCAATAAAGAAAATAGTTTTTCTTTCAATACTACTTCCAGGCACCATTTCCTTCCTCCAGGGAATCTTTCCTCTGAAGACTTCTGTATGTTATAGCATTTCAAGCAATGCTATTTGTTCATAAGTTGTATACACATTTATATATTAGCTAAATAAATAATTCCTCTTGAAGTTACATGTTGGTAGTAGTCATCTCTATCCAACTATAAACTCCTTGAACAAGTGACCACTTAGCTTCAGTACCCATAGCACAGTACTAGGCCACGGTAATGTCCAATAAATACATACTTACCAAACAGATCCACACTAGTGGATTATGTTATATCTGAAACCCAAGGCCTCACTGGTTTGCATAGGAAGAACCATTGAAGCTGGATTCTGCTATGCCCACATGGGCTCTTGCCATGTTTTCTTTGCGCTACGTGCCCTTTCCTGACCCTACATTTTTCTCTGTCCCAGGCTCAGCCTTGCTAAGGTCCTGCTTCCACAGTGTCAGCTCAATGGCAACTTGATGGCACCCTACATAGCAGGCTGCAGATTCATTCTCATTAGAGGACTGCCTAGCACAGGGACCTACAAGGTGGTTCGAGCACATCACAGGGAATACCCTAGAAAATCCACCCAGGCATGAGAAAAAAATATTAGAAGGTATATCCTAATATACACATGTACATACATGTATACACACATATATACATATGTATATACATCTGTACACATACAATGCATACATATGTGTACACACGTGTACATATACATGATGTACACACACATACATATATACTGCATATGTGTGTGCATAGTTTTATAAAAGAAGAAAAATTAAGACCTACTAACATTTTACATGTGGATCAATACTAGCACCAGCACCGCACCTGCCATGGGAGTCCGATGGATCCTGGTACATACTGTACCCAGGTCACTTGAAGGAAACAAGCAAGGAAGCTTCCACAGCAAAGAGAAGAGTCACTGCGGGTTCAGTGAGGTAGATTTACAGATTATGTGATTTGGCTTTAACTAACTTGCTTTTGCAAATAGGAAAGTGACTTTAAAAGATTCCTTCCAAAACAAAGGACAGTTTGAATATAATGCCAACAATTTCAAATATTTAGGTGGCACTTACCATATGCCAGGCTAAATGCTTCATCTCTATTAACTCTGACAACCCTCACAAACACCATGTTTCTATTCCTATCTTAAACATGGGAAAATTGGAGAATAGCTAGTTTAAGTAAGTTACTACTCAATGACAGAGCTGCAGTTCCACCCAGGCGGTCCCTCCTCAGAGCCAGTGATCTTACACAACTCGACACTGCCTGTAAACAGAAGGAAATGACAAAATGGCAGAGCAAATGCTTCTCTTCCTCTTGGTTCAATGTCTTGGTCAGACATCTTAGGAAGTCAAAAGCCACAGCGAAGTCCTCAAGTCTGACAAGGGCAAACAAATTGTTATAAAGCAATCAAGAGGATAATGAAATATGGATTTGCATTCACTATCTTTAATGATGAACACTGTCCTAAGTTGTTTATTAAGTCGTGGAATATTAGCTATTAATATTAGTTTGTAAATAAATTAACCAATTTATACTAATGCTTTACTAAATAAGTGCCAGGTCAAAAAAAAAAAAAAATGGAGACCGCTGCCTGGGAGATAACAGATA
Source organism: Graphiurus murinus (assembly GCA_004027655.1). NCBI lineage: Eukaryota > Metazoa > Chordata > Mammalia > Rodentia > Gliridae > Graphiurus > Graphiurus murinus. Next base: position 5,184 of record PVLC010016970.1, read on the forward strand.
CCCCTAGCTTGTGATGAAGGTTCAGAAGCTTACACTCCAAAATGTTTATTGTAGTTACTGTTTGGAAAATGAGATTATGTGGGCGAAATAGTTTTAAGATAAAATTTCCACTTACTACCTATACACATAAATACTAGTGCAATTTCCCAAGCTACTCTGAAACATTTTATAAGAAAAATTTAGAGAACCTAATTTATTTCTATATCTATTTCTACTAACAACAAAAATGCTTAGCTTCTTAATTAAGATCTGTGTGACATTTGTGATCATCTTCTCTAGCTCCCCCAAGAATGTCTTCTTACTGTCTCTCTATTGGGGTTGCCAGCACTCAGTTCAATCTTGGCCATAGCATTAGACCTGTCACCCAGACTGAGCCAATAATAGGTTCAGGCCCCCCCTCCTTTTCTCATTATAAGCATTCTACCAACCATCTGAGGTTCAAATTCCATGTCCAGTCAGAACCTGTTTCTCTACACTCAGGATTTTATGTACACAATTACAATGATATCTTCCCATCATATCTGTTTGTTTTAGTTATGGCTAGGGCTGCTGCATATGACTGCACAAGTTGTGCAATACACCCAAATGTCAGTCTAAGGGTGAGTGGAGGCTCAAGTGTAGCCCAGGCTCTCCTACCAGGCCACAAACCCTGGTCTGCCTTTCCTAATTTACACACTGGATAGCTATGGTCTAACTAGATTGTGAGCCCCCTGAGAGTAGAGAACATTCTTAGTCATCTCTTTGACTCAGTCCCTGGCAACATGCCTAGTCAGAAGACTCTCAATAAATATCTGTTGAATTGAATTTCAGAGTACATTTAAATTCTGACATACTCCATCATTTTTAATCTTCTTTATTCAATTATGCAAGAAATCAGTCAGCACTCTGACTTTACACTCTTTTAAGCATCTATCACAATGTCAAACACCTTTGGGATATTTACTGGAGATTAATTTATTATGATAAATGATCCTTGTTCATTTTCTGTTCTTTCCATCACATTTTCTGAACTAGTTTTATGATCGCCCTCCTAAGTTTTATTTATTATATTTTATCTTCCAAAGAGCCTGTACGACTCTAATGCTCACACGCATAATAAATTTTAAAGTTTTTGTAGTTAAATCCAATGAGACATTGTAGAATTTATGACTCCTCATAAACAACAGTGCCATATAAGCAGCAGGAATCCAATAAATGTCGATTATTGGCGAAAATTGTGATGATGATTGGGGTAAAAAGCCTATACTCTGCCTACAGACTAGAAATGAGATAATAAAATTTCTGAAATGGTCTAATTATCTGTGCGTGTAGAAAATCATATCAACAACTCACATCAAAATGGTGATTTTAATTTTTTCTACCAGAAGACTCATATAAACTGATAAGAAGCTGTTCCTTTACTTACTTGTATTGGTCTGTGGAAGATTTTGATGGACAAATTTTGATGATATTATGCAACTACCTACCTTCTTGCAAGGCATGTAGCGTATTGTATAATCCCAGCTATTCTTTCTGGAGGATGAGGCAGGAAGATGGCCAAGTTTGAGGATGGCCTCAACAACTTAGCAAGACCCTGTCTCAAAATAAAAAAATAAAAAGGCCTAGGATGTAACCCAGAGGTAGAGCATGCCTGGGTTCAATCCCCAGTACCGCAAATTAATTAATTAATTAAACAAAAAGGACGGGGGGATAGCAATTGCTGTTTGTTTGTTTGTTTGTTTATTGTGGTACTGGAGATTGAGCCCAGGAGCATTCTACCTCTGAGCTAAATTACCAATCCTATTTTATTTTTTATTTTGAAACAGGGTCTCACTAGGTTGTGGAGGGCCTTGCTAAGTTGATGAGGCTGACTGTAAACTTGTGATTCTCCTGTCTCAGCCTCCCAAGTACTGGGATTACAAGCATGTTCCACCACACCTGACTGCTAATTATCTTTTCTAAGGAAATTTTTATTTTTTTGGGGGGGAGGGAGATTGATAGTCTTCCAGAAAAGACTCATTACAAGGATTAAGTACCTAAATATTTAAAGAATGGTGAGGAAGTAGGGTCATTTAGTCTAGTGAAAAACCCTATGTAATTCAAAGACCAGTATTAACATTTAAAATGTAAAGAATCAAGCAAAAAAGCCCATTAGCTGAAAATTTAGAGAAAGGTCCACGTCTAAATCACCCAACTTGTTAAAGAGTAAAAGTGCTAAGAGGCTAGGAATATGGTGCAATTTTCTTTTTTTATTTATTATATTTTGGTTTTCTTTCTATGTTACTTTTTAAAACAAGCTCATTTTTGCATAATTTAGTGTTTACGGAAAATTGCATATTAACATCTTTCATAATGGAGGTGCTTTCATAAAAAAAACTAGAAATTTAAATTGGTATGTTAATATTAAACTGTTCTTTATTTGCGTTTCGCTAAGTTTTCCCTAATATCCTTATTTGTTCCAAACTCCAATCCAGCACATCATATTGTATTTAGTCATTTGGTTATTTTTCTACTTCATTCCATTTCAATAACTGTATAGTATTATAAAGGTATTGTAAAATTATGGATGTATCATAATTTACATTATCTTGCTGACATATTTTCACATTATTCCTAGTTTGGGGTTAATGTAAACAATGTTATAATGAGCATCAGTACATATATATCTGTGTATTTTTGCTATAGAATAATCTTAAAAGTAGAACTGTTGAATCAAAAGATGTGTATTTGGTTTGATATATGTTGCCAAATTGTCTTCAAGATGTTAATACTAATTCCTATTCCACCAAATTCAAATAAGAGATCTGGGTATGGTGGCACATACCTATAATCCCAGTAGGGAGGCTGACACAGGAGGATAGTAGGTTCAAGGCCAGCCTCAGAAATTTAGTGAGACTTTGTTTCAAAATTAAAAAATAAAATAGGGCTGGGGGTGTACCTCAGAGGTAAAGCCCCTGAGTTCAATCCCTAGTACCATACACACACATACACACATACACATACACACACACACACACACACACACACACACAATTCAAATAAGAGTCCTTATTTCCCCACAAAGCTGAGAGTAAAAATGGCATTTTGTTGTTTTCATTTGCAATTATTTAATTGAGTAAAGTTGAACATATTTTCAGATATTTATTGGTAATTTATATTTCATTTTTAGTAGTGTCAGCTTATCTTCTTTAAGCATTTTTATTCCTTTTAAAATCTTTTCTTTATTGATTTATAAAAAGTCTTTTATACTGAGGAAATTAGCCATTTGTCATATTTGTTGCAAATAGTTTTCCAGCTGATATTTTGTCTTTTGACTTTAATATTTTCCTGCACACAAGTTAAAATTTTTCAATTACTATTTTTTCCTTTATACCTCTGGGTTTTCTTTTTTTTTCAGACCAATATTATTATAAAATAATCACTTTTACATATATTATTTCTAATCCTTACATTAATATAAAGTAATGATTGCAACTCACCCTTGACATTCTAAAGAAATATTGAGACCTCTTCAAATGCTAAATTTATAAACATTATGGTATTGCAAAAATCTTGTGAAATCATTGCAGAAAGATTAACACTATATCTCCAACTTTATTTTTTATATTCCTCCTCATTCCTGCACCTTGAAATCTGAGTGCTTTCGAAACCCTAGAGAAAGCTAAGGTCAATCGTGGTCAAGCTGTCTTTGGTTGCCTTAAGCTCTGATATGAGTCTCTCCTCCTTGGACATGTTTGCCAAGGCATTTTCTGTTTATGTGAGCCTCTTTTGTTAAGCTGTTGCATGCACTGACCTATAAACTTTTTCTTTATGAATGTCTTCATCTTAGAAAAAGGCAAGTACTCTTGTGGCAATGACTCTTATCTTTATATTGTGTCAATAGATAAATACTACTTCAGGTCCTTGAACCAGTTATCATTTGAGGTCAAAGTGGGTTGAGAGCCCCACTAATGCCCTCACTTTATCACTTATAAAAATATTTGTACATTACTCCTAGGTTTCTCCTGAATTATTTTTTTCCCCATAAACCAGAGGCCTTCGACCTCTCAGCTACCTCTCATTCTACCCCAGCCCTATTTTTTTAAACAGGGTTTTACTAAGTTGTTGAGGGCCTTGCTAAATTGCTGAGGACAGTCTTGAACCCGTGATCTTCTTGTCTCAGCCTCTCAAGTATTGGGATTACAGGCGTGTGTTGCCATGCCCAGCTTTCTCTGGATTACATTTTGTTGAGAATCATGTTTCATATTCTTATCTTTGCCATCATTTTAATGTTCACCAAGTTTTCAATTCAATTGAGGGCCATTTTTCTTAAGTGAATGAAAGTGAAAGCACTCACTGAAATAGTTTCTCAAATCACTTTTCCTTGTTTCCTTTTGGATGGTGTCATTTCCATCATCAGTATAAGCCATTGACTAATTTAGCATCTCGCTCTTTAAATTAGCCAAAGAGCCTATTTGGGGAGGCTAAAATCCATCACTTTACTGATGTCTTTAATCTTATTACTCATAATTGAATTTGTTTTCAGAGCCATTTTCCACATAAGAAATGTTAATCATTTTCATGGAGGTACAACATAAGTAGAGAAGAGTAGTTAACAATCAAGCTCTATGAAAGTATAGCTGATAGATGATTAATAAGACTCATTCCCTAGCTAAGTGACTAGTTTATTTGTCCACTCATTCAACAAGCATTTAAAGGCACCTACTATGTGCCAAGAGCTGTTAGGACTGGATATTCCCTAATGGAGATCAGTTTACCCTTGAAATAATTATACGCAGAGCATATAGTGATTGATTACTATTATGCTAAGTAGTGCATTGAGTGCTCTAAATCCTTCATATCAGTTTCCCCACTTGTAAGATGGACAGAGTAATATCTATGAATAAAATTTTTGAAAGACTTGAATGAAAAATAATATATAATGTATAGTACCTAGAACAATGCCTGATATATATGTATTCAAACAATTGTAGCTTTGTGATTATTATCTTCTTTATCACTTAATACAACAGACTTGTCAAGTGGGGTTACTATTATTCCCATTTTAAGAATAAAATGGAGGCTTAATGAATTTAAGGAACCTATCCAAGGAAGGCCATACAGTTAATAATAACAGAGATAGGATTCAAAGTCAGGTAACTATTTTTAGCTTATTCTTTCAGCCACTTAGCTATACAATCTCCTATACTTTGGCTAGTGTATAAAATTTTAATTTCTTCTTTAGCACCATTATAGACTGCTACATGTCATGAACTTTTCTAGTGAAAACTAAAAACATTAAATTCGTAAATGGCAAGGGCACACTGTGTTGCTCCCACTTTCTACATAAAAGAACAGAGATTCTAAAAAGTCTTATGTGAGGAAAGTAGCAGAGCGTGGGTCTCAGATCAGTGTGGCTCCAAAGCCACATTACATGGACTCTAAAGATTTTCTTTATAACCTTATTAAAACATAGTCATGGTAAAGATCTCTTTTCACTTTTATCAAATACATTTAATGTTTTTACTAGCAGTTACAATTAGAGTCGTAAATATCATCACTGGTTCTTAAATTATATAATATGATTTTAAAATAGTTTAAAATATAGAAATGTGTAATGAAAGGTCTTGAAATATAAAAGAAAGAAAAGTGCCTTAAGTATTACCATAAACATTTCAAAACTCATCTTATTTTGGAATAATTTTCGATTTTCAGAGAAGTTGCATAATAGAATAGAGATTCTGCATATACCTCTTCCAATTTCCCCCACTGCTAATAACTCACTTACCATCTTACATTTATAAAATTAAGACACTATTATCAATGAACAAATGGAGTTCGAAGTTAAAAATGCAATGCCGCTTACTAACCCCCAAAATGAAAGACTTACATAAAAATCTAACAACATATATAAAAAATCTGAGGAAAACTATAAAACTCTGACAAAGATAACAAAGAAGAACTAAATAAATGGAGAGCTATTCCATATTCATAGATAGGAAGACTCAATATTGTCAAGATGTCAGATCTTCTAAACTTAATCTCTAGTTTTAATGTAACACCAGCAAATTATTTTGTAGATATCGGCAAGCTGATTCTAAAGCTATTTTGGAGAAATAAAAGACCCAGAATAACAAAATCAATATTTAAGGAGAATGACAAAGTTGGAGGACTTACACTACCTGACTTCAAGATTGATTATGAATCCAGAGTAGTAAAGACAGTGTGGTACTTGTGAACAATTATACAAACATATCAATGGAATAGAACATGGGGTATAAAAATAGGCTCACAGAAATATAGTCAACTGATCTTTGACAAAGGAGGAAAAGCAATACAAGGAGAAAAGAGGTGTTTTCTACAAATGGTGGTAGAACAACTGTACATCCATATGCAAAAAACACATGTATATATGAATCTAGACAAAGACTTTACACTGTCACAAAAATAAACTTAAAATTACTCATAGACCTAAATGTAAGATGAAAAATTATAAATCTTCTAGAAGATAACATAAGAGAAAATATGGATGATCTTGGGTATGGTGATAACTTTTTAGATACAGCACCAAAGGTATAATCCATGAAATAAGTAACTGATAAGCTAGCTGGACTTCATTAAAATTAAAAACTTCTGATCTTTGAAAGACAAGGTCAAGAAAGTGAAAAGACTGGGAGAAAAAAATTATAAAAGACACATCTGGTAAAGGACTGTTATCTAAAATGTACAAAGATCTCTTAAAATTCAACATAAGAAAATGAACATTATGATTAAAAAATGAGCAAAAGACCTAAAGAGATATCTCACCAAAGAAGGTAATAGCTGGGTATGGTGGCTGGCATGTGCCTGTAATCCCAGTACTTGGGAAGCTGAAATAGGAGTATCACAGGTTCGAGGTCAGCCTCAACAACTTAGTGAGGCCCTCAGCAACTTAGTGAGACCCTGTTTCAAAATAAATAAAATAGGGCTGGGGTGTAGTTCAGAGGGTTCAATTCCCAGTACCACAAAAAGCAAAAAACCAAACCAAATCAACCAACCTACAAACAAATCAAAGAAGATAACAAATGTCAGTAAGCATATGAGAAGATATTCAACAGCATGTGTCATTAGGGAATTGCAAATTTAAAAAAAAAAATGAATTACTACTGCATACCTGTTAGAATGGCCAAAATCTAAAACAGTGACAGTAGCAAACACTGATGAGAATGTGGAGTGACGGGAATGCTCATTCATTGTAGGTGGGAATACAAGATGGCATAGTCACTTCAGAAGACATTTTGACAGCTTCTTACTCTTGCCATATAATCTGGCAGATATGTTCCTTGGTATTTACTCAAATGAACTGAAAAGCTATGTCCACACAAAATCATCCACATGAATATTTGTAGCAGCTTTATGCATAATTCCCCATGTCTTTCAGTAGCTAATTGGATAAATTAACTGTGGTACATCAAGAAGATGAAATATATTCAGTGCCAAAAAAAGATATGAGATATCAAACCATGAAAAGACATGGAGGGAACAAATGCATATTACTAAGTGAAGTCAATCTGAAAAGGATAAGCACTGTATTATTCCAGCTATATGACATTCTAGAAAACTCAAAACTAGGGAGATAGTAAAACCATCCATAATTACTAAGAGATGAGGGAGGGAAGAATAGGCAGAGCAGGGAGGATTTTTGAGGCAGTGAAACTATTCTGCATAACACTACCATAGTAGGTACATGTTACTATACATTTCTCAAAACCCATAAAATGTATACCACCAAGCATGAGCTTTGGGGATTTGGTGATAATAATGATGATGTAGCTACTGTGGGTTGACTTAGTATAACAAATGTATCATTATGTTGGGGGTTGTCAATGGCAGGGGAGGTTTATGTGGATACAAGGTGTATGGGAACTTAATGCTCAGTTTTCCTGTGAACCTAAAATTGCTCTAAAAAATAAAGTTTATTCAATTAAAACATTTTAAAACTAAGAAACTGACATTGGCACATAAATATTAACCAAATACATATTTTAAAGGGATCTCATCGGTTTTTTTCATTAGTGTCCTCTTCCTGATACAGATCCAATCCAGAATACCACACTGCATTTAGTAATTAAATGTAGCCAGTCTCCACTGGTATGTAAGTTTTTTGGTCTTTCATTGTTTTTTATACTTTAATCTTGAGGAATATTGACTAGGTATCCTGGAGCATGTCCCCTAATTTGGGTTTATGTAATTTCTTTTTCATGTTTTGACTAGGGTTATACTATGAACATCTTTATTTGTTTTTTTATTTTATTTTATTTGTGTGTGTGTGTTTCTGGCACTGGGGACTGAACCCGGGGGCATTCTACCTTCAAGTTACACTTCCAGCTCTATTTTTTTTTTTTTTTTTTTTTGCGATACTAGGGATTGAACTCAGGGGCATTCTACCTCCGAGCTATACCCCCAGCCCTATTTTTTATTCTTTATTTTGAAACAGGGTCTCACTAAGTTGTGGAGGGCCTCACCAAGTAGCTGAGGCTGGCAGCAAACCTGTGATCCTCCTGTCTCAGTCTCCCAAGTACTGGGATTACAAGTGTGTGTCACCATGCCCAGCTGAATTTTTTAAGTGAACAGAAAAAGGAAAATATTCCCAAAGAGTAGCAGCCTCTGAGCCACACCAGTCTTTTTTTTTTTTTAACTAGGTAAATCTGACTCCCAAAAGTAATTAACTTAATAAAACTCTATTAAAGACACATAATATGCCACATACTACTCTAGGCACTGAGATGCATTAGGGACAACCAGTTTAAAGTGAATGGTAATGAAAGGACTTTTTTTTTTCTTTTTCCTTTATTTTGTGGTACTAAGGATTGAACCCAGGGGCATTCTACCTCTGAACTACACCCCAGCCCTATTTTATTTTTATTTTGAAACAGAGTCTCACTAGGTTGAATAGTCTCACTACTTGCTAAGGATGTCTTGGAATCTGTGATCCTCCTGTACTGGGATTACAAGCACGTGCCACCATGCCCCGCTTGAAAGGACTCTTTGAGGAAGGAGACTTGGGAAGGTCAGATGACAAGATTGAAATAGATAAGAGCAAGGATCTGGGGGGAAAAATAACTACTGCAAAGGCTTTGCAGGTAGAGATGAACTTTATGTATTTAAAAAGTTCAGCAGAGGCAGAGTGGCTGGGTCAGTGGAGTGTAAGAGGAAGAGTGATAGAGCAAGGCAACAGGAGGCAGAGATAGAGGTAGAGATAGAGATAGAGATAGAGAGAGATAGAAAGGGGGGGGAGAATATACTTGGAATATACTTCAGAGGCGGAAGCAATAGCGCATGTTAATTAATTGAATATAATATGAGTCTCAGGTTTTGGTTTGATAAACTAAATTGATCATGGTGTAATTTATCAAGGTGAAGGAGAAGTGATGGATGATATGTGGCAAGAAGGAGGTGGAAGCCCAGCGTGGTGGCGCACGCTTGTAATCCTAGCATTCGGGAGGCTAAGACCGAAGGATCCGAGTTCGCGGCCAGCCTCAGCTACCTAGTGAGGCACTCCGCAACTTAGTGAGACTTGGTTTCAAAATAAAGAATAAAAAATAGGGCTGGGGGTATAGCTCGAAGGTAGAATGCCCCTGAGTTCAATCCCCAGTTCCACAAAAAAAAAAGAAGGAGGTGGAACTTGGAAATTAAATCTGTTAAGTCAGATTTAAACTCGAGATGCTTAAGAACTTCATTGTATATTATTTTTATCTTAAACCAGAAAAAATAAACCTTACCAATATTTAATATATAGATCAACACTGGCATCTCATTATTCCCGAGTGGAAAATATGAGTTCTGCAGTACGGAGAATGATTCTGGGATTCTTTTTAGTATATTGGGATTTATTTCTGTTGATGTGAGCTGAATTAAATAGATTTATATATTTGCCATTTACATTATTCTTTCTTTCTCCCTTCCTTCCTTCCTTCCTTCCTTCCTTCCTTCCTTCCTTCCTTCCTTCCTTCTTTCTTTCTTTCTTTCTTTCTTTTCAGTACTGGGAATTGAACCCAGGGGCATACTACCTCCGAGCTACATCTTCAGCCCTATTTCTTATTCTTTATTTCGAAACATGGTCTTACTAAGTTGCGGAGGACCTCACTAAGTAGCTGAGGCTGGCCGAGAACCTGGATCCTCCGGTCTCAGCCTTCCAAGTACTGGGATTATAAGAGTGCGCCACCACATCTGACTTACATTATTATTTCATTAAACCAACTCTTACTAAAATGAAAGGGTCTGGAAAAGATTTCTGAAAATAAATCATGAATTGGAGATAAATAGTGCAAGCATAAGCAAAAAGGTAATGATAGAGATAGCACTTCTGCTTCTAGTATGAGCTTTGCAGAAACCCCCTTAACTAAAGTAATGGGGAGAATATTTTTTAAAACAGGGATTTGGAAATACTACCATTATGTGATCTGGTATAAAAATGATATATGTGTGCTAACCAAGGCTGGGACTATGGTGAGGCAACTGAGTCATTTATTTCCATTTCAAAATTTAAGGAGGATGGGGTGCCAAAATTTCAGTAGTCAAGATAAATCATCTTAATGCAATATTTTAAAAAGCTAAATTAATTTTAAAAATCCATGATGAACAGAATATCAAAATTTTTAAAAAGACAAGCTTACCACTCCCCCAAATCTCATACATGTATGAAAACCAAATTTTTCAACCTGTTAAGAAAAGTTCTGAGCAATGCTCAGAACATTCAAATAATTTTAAGCCTATTTGTTAAAAATATTAAAATGTAACATCTTCTGGTTGACATTAGGAAAGATGGGAAATTACTAGGTGAATTTTAACACAAACCTTTGCCTGGTTTGTGGATAGAACTGATAAGAATGGGTACTTGCATTAGTGAGAGCAGTCAAATATGTACTCATTCCCTCTACATCTTTGTGAGTTACCTTTTCCAGCTTATGACAGCCATTAAAACCAAGTACAGAAACAACCTGAACGTTGAATCAGACATTTTAAAAACTGTTTCACAATGTATTAAATATTTTTAAACTGATAAAATCTAGTCAATCATAGTTCACCAAATATTTTTAGTGGGGGTGAAAGATTTTTTTATACCATTAATATGAAAAAACCTGCTATTTTAAATGTTTATCTTTTTCTTATTTTATCCTTTTTACATTTAAACATATTTTATAGCTCCATACACAGAGGGGCATATATATATATGTATATATATAACTTACCTGAGTATATGGTTATCATTTTTTGTTAACAGGAGAGTATGATCAAAAAAAGTTTGGAGAACACAGAACATAATTGATGCTGTGGGTGTTAGGACCAAGGCAGGATTATATCAGCATGCTGCAAAATCTCTGTATCCATAGAAGTTTTCATGAAGAATGCCTCGCTGATTCTTCATAGAGAAAGAACCAAGATTAGGAAAAATGACTTAATACAGAAGAGATTAAAGTTCTCTAAAAAGTTTTTCAAAGATAATAGATTGAAGCATGCATGCTGCAGCCGTACTCTCAGAGGCTCTCAGTGCCAGGCTTGGCCCTGTTGGAGAAGCAGTTCCCTGGAAGGGGGCAGAGGAGCACCTCTCCAATGTAGCTGAGGGGGCCAAGACACCACTTCACTGGGGCAAGGGGTGCTGTCTCTCTAGCAGGAGGTGGGCCCTGAGGTCCCTCCAGCAGGACCCTTAGGAGGGCACTCCTTTCTGATTGGAAGTGCTTACGCCCTGAGGGCACAGGCAGGGGCTAGCTCCTTGCAGGTTTCTTTACCAGGAAGAGGCCAGGAGGTATGGAGGAGCTGATGTTCAGGCGTTTTGCTAACAGGAAGCGAGAGGAGTAGGAGTGGTAAAGTCAGAGAGGGGCTTTCCGGCTCGAGTTTTTGCCTGGTGGGCATGGAATCTAAGAGCCCCGGAAGGCATGGAGGACTCCGGGGCCTGGTCCTTTCTCTTTCTGCAGAGGGAGTCCCAGGATGGAAGGTCCAGCTTTCCTCCCACGAAAAGCGTTTACGTAGCCCCCTAGTCAGTTTTGCACATATGGGGGCTAAGGAAGAGCCAAAGCGATTAGAAGCGGGAGATAACTGCGTGGACACCTCGGGCGCCTGGCTCCGGGCTGGGAGCCCGACGGGCCGAATTCTCGCGAGAGCGGCCGCCGCCATTTTTCCATTGATTGCAGCGGGCTGGGGGAGGGGCCGACGACGAAGACGGCGGCGGCGGTGGCGGCGGCGGAACCCCGGCTCGGTGTCTGCGCGCTGGTGTCTGAGGCCCAGCCGAGGCCTCCGCGGTAGCCGGAGCGCGGGCGGCGGAAAGAATGACTGCCGCCGGGATTCTCCCCTGAGACCGAAAGCCGCTGCCACCCTCCCCCCTCCCCCGGCAGGGCGGAGAGGAGCGGCCGGAGTCTGAGCGATGGTGCCCGGCGAGGAGAACCAACTGGTCCCGAAAGAGGTGAGGGGCCGGCGGGGAGGCTAGGCCCGAGGCCTGCGGCCGCTCTCGGCAGCGCAGGCCGGGGCGAGCGGGCCGGGCCGGAGTACGCGCTGGGCCGGGGCACCGCGGAGGTGTGTGGCGGGTGGACGGTGGGCGCGGCGAGCAGTTGGGGGACCACCGGGGGTCGCGGGGCGCGGCGAGACCGCCCTCGGGGCTGCGGGGTGGACAAATAAAGGAGCGGACGCGAAGGAGCCAGGTCCTGCGCTGGCGGGGAAGGTGGCCCTTGAAGTCCACATTTAACATGTCGAGCCCAGAGAGAGGGAGAGAGTGATAGATCATTTCGAAGAAAACATTCTGGAACACTTGCTGCTGGGCACAACAGACAGGGTGACGGTGCTTCTTCTGGTTTTGACAGTGGCAGTGTATAGCTTACAGGGCTTGTGAAATCTACACCCAAGTTGAGATCTGTGGGAGGGCAGAGTTTAACTGTTAGGACTTTTTTTTTTTCCCCCAACTCCTGTTACTTCGTAGTACTATTGGCCTGCCTAAATGGGGCCTACCAAAGATCTTTGGAAAGTAAGTACCTGGGACTTGCACATGTAGGTGGGAGATGGCTGAACATTACCATATGGAGAGCCGAACGGTTTTTCATCGGTCACTGAGTTATGCATGCCAATTTGGGTGACTTCTTAAATTCCTAAAAGCGAGTGATATGAGACGCCTTGACTTCTTGGCTTCCCTTGAATAGTAGTAGAAGATTAAGGGTAGAATCCAACACTAGCCAGTGAATTTCAATATATTAATAGTATCTCTGTTGGCTTTATAAATATCTCTAGCGTATTCAAACATGTATTTTTAACTGGTGATCATCAGGCCAGTGCTTTGGACTTTTATTTCTCATATACCTTAAATAGAGGCAAGTGTTGGGTTGAAGTTAGCTATTGAGAATCTTGATATTTATGAGTGATCATTATAAATTCTTATTACTTTTTCTTTTTTAGTTGCTTTGTAGCAATTTCGTTGCCATATTAACAAGCTCAGACACAATATAAAAGTGATATATTATTGGAGTTTTGTACCTATATGATACAAATATATATTTCCCAACTATCAGATGCAGTGATTGGTAGTTGTTTTGCAAGTTTTGTTTTTTAAAGGTAGAGTTGCGTGTCAGTATATTCATCAAGCATCACTAACTCTGTGCAGAGCAGATAAACAGATGAATCAGAAGTCTTGCCTCCAGAGTTTTCTAAGCTCCTTAGAAAGGAAACACTAGTATTCCTTGAGCTCCAATCAGGGGCTAGATACTTTATCTTGCATTAGTAACTCTTATGCAAGGAAGGAAGTGATAGGTGCTGAGAGAAAGGTATAAACATGTTAGAGCTACATATTGCTGCTGGTTTCCATTCTTACAAAAGCAAAGTTAATCCTTCCTTATTTTTTTTTTTCTTTTTGCGGTACTGGGGATTGAACTCAGGGGCATTCTACCTCCGAGCTATACCCCCAGCCCTATTTTTTATTCTTTATTTTGAAACCGGGTCTCACTAAGTTGCAGAGTGCCTCACTAAGTAGCTGAGGCTGGCTTTGAACCCGGATCCTCCGGTCTCAGCCTCCCGAATGCTGGGATTACAAGCGTGCGCCACCACGCCCGGCTCCTTTCTTATTTTTTGAACATTAGAAAATACCAAGTAGGTGGAACTCTGCTTTAAGAAAACCCACAATTAGACTTATTTCCTTAATAATTTGATTTAAGGAAATCCTGACGTAAGTATACAACTTCACAGGATCGTATCTGTGTGTAAAACTGTTACAGCAATGCCCTTTTACCTAGTGAAAATTTAAAGATCAAATGCCTCTCCTTTAAGACTGACTCTTATAACTTTTTCTCTCTCTCTTTCCCTGTTTTTTTTTTTTTTTTTCTTTTCCTGGATCATATGCCTTTATTTTCTAGTTCATAGTCTTCAGCCTTCTTTTTCCCTGGTTGTTTTCATGATTCCTGGAAGCATGCGTGGTACTCCCAAGTCACTTGAGGTCCATTCCTTTTTTAGATGGCCAACTGGTTTTTTCTTTGATACTCATTCTCCATCTAAGTGCTTGCTACACTTCCATATTTGCTTCTTGATTACTGGAAACTGTAGTCACCGTGGTCTCTTAAATGGACAAATGCATTGGCTTTTTTTTTTTTCTTCTTCCTGTTTTACCTCTTCCTTGAATTTTGGGTAGCATTTTGGATAATTTTATTTTTTAAACCATTTCTGATTTTAGTAAGACTGCACATCCTTTCTTCCTTTCTGCATCCTTTTGTGTTCTTAATTATCACTTTGTATGATATTTTCATCCCTTAATTTGTCTTTAAGTGGTAGAACCGCTAAAGTGCTAAAGCTAAGACAGCCTAGTGATCATCTAGCAAATTAAATCCGTTTACTTCTTTTTTTTTAACTTTTTTTTTTTTTTTGCAGTACTGTGGATGGAACCTGGAGGCATTCTACCTCTGAGCTACATCCCCAGTCCTATTTTTTATTCTTTATTTTGAAACAGGGTCTCACTAAGTTGTGGAGGACCTCACTAAGCAGCTGAGGCTGGCCACTAACCTAGATCCTCCAGTCTCAGCCTCCCAAATGCTGGGATTACAAGCATGCGCTTACCATGCCTGGCGCCTTTACTTCTTTACAAAGAAGAGAATTAGGGCTGGAGAATTGAAAGTGACTTGTTCAAGTCAAATAATGAGTAAAGGGCAGAGCAAAGACCATTCCTTGATTATGCTCTATGGATCACTTCATGTAAACCCTGAGGCGAGGCTCTGTAAGAATAGTTTAAATTTCTAAGTACATATACTAAGTGAAAATAAATTTTAAAATTCAGATGTTTTCAATCTAGACATGGTGGTGCACACTCATAATCCCAGTACTTGGGAGGCTGAGACAGGAAGATCACAGGTTCTAGGACAGCTTCTGCCAATAGTGAGACCCTGTTTCAAAGTAAAAATAAATATAGGGCTGGGGGTGTGACTCTGAGATAACGTCCCAGAGTTCAATCCCCAGTACAAAAAAAAAAAAAAAATTCTACATCTATTCTAATAGTCCATGATCAACAACCTAGAAAAGTGTTTTTTGTTTCTGTTTTAACAACAACCTAGAGGGGTGTGTTTTGTTTCTGTTTTTTTATAGTACTCTACTGTTGAGCTATACCCCAAGCCCCAGATCTAGATCTCGATTAACTATGCACATACATTTGTGCATATATATAGTTGTTGAATGAACAACATATTATTCTGGTCCCTGAAACTCATGGACAGATGTACCTTAGAGGATTGCTAAGTAGTGTATAGGGCTTGACAAAACATATCCCATAGGCCAAATACAGCTTGCATCCTATTTTGTATGGCCCTTGAGTTAAGAGTGACTTACATTTTCAAAATGCTGAAGAAAAAAACCAACACAATAATAATATTTGGTGATGCATGCAATTATGTGAAATTGAAAAAAAATTCATTATTAGAACACAGATTAGCCACTTATTTACTGTTTTCTATGGCTACAACAGCAGAATTGAATAGTTGCTACAAAGAAGGTATGTATATTTGCAACTACTGTTCAAGGCTCAGTACAGTCAGTTCTAGCCACAGCCTGCCCTTCCCCAGCTTATCTCTTTTTTCATGAAACAAGTTTTTAATGTAGCCAAACAGGTTTCTCTTTAATTTGCTTTTCACTTCTATTTGTACTATCCTTCTTTCCTACTTTCTCCATCTCTTCAAAACTTTCATATGCATTTTCCATAAGACTCTCTCATTATTTATTCTAAAACGCCTTTTCTGCTGAGACTGGAGTGTTGCATGTTTGAGGCTAGCCTCAGCAACTTAGAAAGACCCTTAGTGACTTGGTGAGAACCTGTCTCAATATTTGAAAGTGGGGCTAGGAATGTAGTTCAGAGGTGAAATGCCTTTGGGTTCAGTCCTTAGTACCAAAAAAAAAAAAAAAAAACCAAAACACCCAAGTTTATTTAAAAAAGGGTGGGAAAAAGACTCATCTATCATGCACAAGGCCCTGATTTGATCCTCAGCACTGCACACACATGCGTTTAGAAAGCACATATATTAAGCCAAGGTGGGTCTGAGGCGGAGGGGTCACAAATTGGAGACTAGCCTGGGCAACTTGGCAAGACCATCTCTGAAAATAAAATGGGCTGGGGATGTAGCTCAATGGTAGAGTGCCCCTGTGTTCAAGCACTACAAAAGAAACAAAAAAGGAAAGGGCTTGAGATGGTGAGTTCAACCTTTCTCCTCCTCCAGCATGTATACAGTAATGAGGTACCATGTTGAGAGGAAGAAACCAGTCCTTTCTACACATTGAATATCCTGGGGTCTTGGCCTTAGACTTGCTAGCCTCCAGAACTGCAGAGATCAAGTTCAGTTGTTAATAAATTACCCAGCCTAAGGTATTTTATTACAGAAGTGTGAAGGGACAGAAGTGTCTGGGAATGCTTTCAACTCCCCCTCCTATGGGAAGAACACCTTTGCTCACTATAGGATTCCTGGCGGACAGGGGTGGTTTTCATCACTTTGAGTATCACCCTGCCTTCAAGATTCCAGGGTTTCTGATGAGAAATTAAATGAAGACCTTATGGGGGAAATTATGATGATAGGTCCCTTCCTCTAGGCCTCATATATGTTAACAGTGTGCCCTATATTATCTTAGGAATGGAGCATTTTGTTATAGTATTGTGATGTGAGTGAAGTGTTACCAGTTAAAATCCTTTTGACATCAGTCATTCTGAGTAAAGAAAAAGGAATTTGAGCTAGGCATGGTGGCACACACCTGTAAGTCCAATAGTTGAGAGTCTGAGACAAGAGGATCGCAGATTTGAGGCCCCAGCCTCAGCAACCTAGTAAGGCTGTCAGCAACTGAGACCCTGTTTCAAAAGAAAAAAGATAAAACAGCTGGGGCTGGAAGTTGGAGGTAGAATGAATGCCCCTGAGTTCATTCCCTACTAACACACACACACACACACACACACACACACACACACACTCACACACACACACAAATTCACATCTCCCTGATTGCTACTGATGTGAACATTTTTTCATATATTTATTGGCTTTTTGTATTTCTTTTTTTGTGAAGTGTCTAGTTCATTTGTCCATTTCTTGGTTGGGTTGTTCTTTTAGTGTTGTCTTTTAGGTACTTTGTATATTGTAGATATTAGTCCCCTATCAAAGCAATAGCTTGTAAAGATCTCTCATTCTGTAGGTTTTTTCTTTAAACTCTTGATGGTTTCTTTTGGTGAACAGAAACTTTAATGCCCATCCCATTTATTAATTCTTATTTTAATTTCCTGAGCTTCGGTTGTCTAACTGAAGAAGATTCTACCCGTTCCTATATACTGAAGTGTTGGATCTATGTCCTCCTCTGGTAATTTCAAAGTTTTAGATCTGATTCCTAAGTGTTTGAGACTATAATGTAACAATGAAAGTCTGTGCCCCCCCCCCCTGTACTAGGGATTGAACTCAGGGGCATTCTACCTCTGAGCTACACCCTCAGTCCTATTTTTTATTCTTTATTTTGAAACAGGGTCTCACTACATTTCGGAGTGCCTAAGTACCTGAGGCTGACCATGAACCCGGATCCTCCTATCTCAGCCTTCCAAGTACTGGTATTATAAGTGTGTGCTACCGCGCCTGGCTTGAAAGTATTTTTTTTTTGCGGTACTGGGGATTGAACTCAGGGGCATTCTACCTCTAAGCTATACCCCCAGCCCTATTTTTTATTCTTTATTTTGAAACTGGGTCTCCCTAAGTTGCTGAGTGCCTCACTAGGCAGCTGAGGCTGGCGCGAACCCTTCGGTCTCAGCCTCCCAAATGCTGGGATTACAAGCGTGTGCCAAAAGTATTTTTTAAAAAAGCAAAAAAGTTATTACTGAAGTTTAAAGATCATTGAAGCATCCTGCAAATTTTAAGTTCTAACAAAGTAAACACCAGTCTCCATAACCCATGGAAGCAAAAAGCTTCTGTATTCTTTAGTCTTATTAAAGTGGAAAAGGTCCTGGAGGCTTAAAAGTTGAGACAGCCACAGTGGGGTATGCCCATCAGTGGGTGACCTGACCATTTCTTGCTGTGACCTCATAAGGAGCCATTGTGAGGAGGGAGCCTCAAGCACAGGCTCTACAAGAATCTCGTGGCTTCTGGGTTTTATCCATAAGTACAGGCATAGTTAGCTCATTTGGCAGTTCATTGGCTTTGGATCTGATTTGTTGGTTTGGGCTTTTTGCTTTGTTGTTTTATGTGTGTGTTTTGTTTGTTTGGATTTATTATTTTGTTGTACTTTTTTTGCTGGTTTGTTGTTTTGTTTTGTTGCTAGCATTGTTGGTTGCTGTTGTGGCTTTGGATGGACAGTGCTAAGAGAGAGAATGGTGAAGCTCAGCCAGCTCTCCTTGTGAGGATGCCCTCAAGGGCCATTATGAGATCCTGAGGGACATTGGCAAGGGCACCATTGTCCAAGTCAAACTGGCCCGCCATATCCTCACTGGGACCAAGGTGGCTGTGAAGGTCCTAAGGATAGATATGTGCTTCCCCTTGTTCTATCTGAAATGGATATAATGAGGACTGTGAAGCACCTTAAGGTACTCCAGCTGTTTCAGATTGTAGATACCACCGGCTATGTCTACCCGGTGATGGAGCATGTGTGTGGAGGGCACTGGCTTACTGGCCACTGACTACATCTACCTAGTGATGGAGCATGTGTGCAGAGGGCACTGGCTCACTGGCCACTAAGTCTACCTGGTGACAGAGCACGTGTGCAGAGGGCACAGGCTCACTGTAATTCTTATTATAAGAACCTTGTTGCTGTTTACTGTGCCAAAGATTTGCCCTGGATCCAACCAAGTAGCTTCATTGAAAGGGGAGCAGAGGCACAGAGGATTATTAAATATCAAAGTGAAAGCAGACTGCTAAAAAGGGACAATAACAACTCCCTAGACCCTGATATCAGCCAGCCCAGCATAGACTCAAGACAGCTGCAGGAGGGACCTGCAAATTGCCTGGGGCTTCCCCACAGGGATTGCAGTCAGGAGGCCATCTGAAGCTTCATGGAGATGAATGAGGGGGCCCCTCTGCCCCCACCTGGGAGAAATGTCAGACTTTTTCCTGGGAAACTTTCCCTGCTCTGAGGTGGTTCTTAATACATTTCTGTTTCTTATGAAAAATAAAAAGCCTTTTGTGACCATGTTAATCTTAGGAATAATCCCCCTTGTAGAAGACACATATATGAATAGAATTTATTTGGCAGTTAACAAATAGTTTGAGATGTCTATTATAGTCTCAAATCGTAATATATGTTTTACATATTTGTTATGAATTCCTGGACAGAAATCTTTGTTTCTCTTTCTGTGCAGCCATATTCTCTCTCTTTCTCTCTCTCTCTCTCTCTCTCTCTCTCTCTCTCTCTCTCTCTCTGTGTGTGTGTGTATTTGTGTGTGTGTGTGTGTTATGGGCCTAGGACAGTGGCTTTCCTGTAGCAGATATTCAATAAATATTCACTGATATGGTAATAGGGTTGTAAGGAAATTTAGAATTCAAAATTCAACTGATTATCCTAGGCTTGGAGGTTTTCCATAGCGTAATTGTCAAGCTATTTTTCAACTTCATGACTATGACTAACTCTGATATCTTTTTCTTAGATCTGTTATTTTAAGTTTTTGCATTGAGAGAAGTCTAGATCTTTATACTACCATTTTTGATGGTTGCCGCTCAACAACACAAATTTAAAGCATTTCCCATAGGATAGCTAGTCTTACTGAAAATGGAAGAGGGTAGCAGGAGGGTTCACCCTGTCCATTCTTGAATCTGAGCATGTTCAGTTCTTTGTTTCTCAGTTGCCTCTTTTTTGACATAATCCAGCATTTTTAGTATTTATCCGAAGTTGTTGTACCCAGAAAAGAGCAGAGATCTGTTCATTGAGGAGAACAACAGCTTTTTTTGTCATTTCACTGTCAGTATGTCTTTCAATTGTAGTATATTGATACTGGCTTTAATATCACTTGCTTTTAATTT
The DNA here is from genome assembly GCA_004027655.1 of Graphiurus murinus. NCBI lineage: Eukaryota > Metazoa > Chordata > Mammalia > Rodentia > Gliridae > Graphiurus > Graphiurus murinus. The sequence goes on from PVLC010016970.1 coordinate 25,607, forward strand.
CCCAGTTTTAATTATTGCTTGATTGTTGTTTTATTGTTTCCTTGTAAGGACTTACTAACTTTTGGATATTCATTTTGCATATTACTGTGCTCTACCATAAAAGGAAAAATTAGGGTAGACAAAATTAATTTTTCTCTAAGTATAATTAAGTACATATTTACTAATGCCTCTAAAATGATACTTTCACTCATGGAGTGTGTAAATATAGAGAAGATAGAAAAATGAAAAAAAAATAGAAGTGTAAAATCTACATCTTGGTGGGGTTTTTTGTTTTTGTTTTTCACTCCTCTCATTTCCATGCAGTAACTACTACCTTCCATCTGGAACTGATTTTTGGCATCTAATGATGATGATGATAGTAATGATGATGATGATAGTAGCCAGTATTTATTGAACATTTACTTACATGCCAATATAAGTTATATGGCATATGTTGTATGTGCTTTGTGTATATTCGAGCTTCACAACTTCATAATTATATAAGGGGCATTAATACTTGAAAGATCCTCAAACAATAACTGCTTTTGATCTTTGTAGTTTGATTTCTTATAAAATCCACTTATCATTATTTACTATGGAACACATCAAATGAATATTATTTTAATTTTATTTCTCCAATTTAAGTTACTTGAAAATGGGCTGTACTGGTCATTCTTATTTTTGATGATTCTTAAGAAATTAAGAATTGTTTTTTTAAATTTGAGGCATTGATTCTTCCTATCCAGTAAAAATACATATTGAATTATACCCATTGCTGTCTAAAATTGGAGTGTTTAATAAAAGTGAATATTTTAGATATTAAAAATGCTCATTCAATAAAGTGAAGAGGTTAAATGTAGCGTTGTATGATTCCACATTTGTCAAGAAAAAAAATGAAAATTTAGGGCTGTATGTGCTGAAAGAAGGAATACGCTAAAATATTAACAGTTGATATTTCTGGATATCTGTCTGGATTATTGGGCTGTCTTTTTTGTGTATGTAGTACTGAGGATTGAACTCAGGAGCATGCTACCATTGAGCAGTACCCCAGCTATTTTTATTTTGAAACAGGGTCTCACTTATTGTGTGTCTGCCTTAAACCTGTGATCCTCCTACCTTAGCCTTCCAAGTACTAGGATTACAGTTATGTGCTTTGGGCTTTTTTGTAGCTTTGTAGTTTTTAAGGTAGTTACTTATATAGTGTTATCCCTCCCCTTTTCCCCCCCATACTGGCTATTGAACCTAGGGGGACTCATCACTGAACTACACCCCCAGACCTTTTTTGGTGTGTGTGTGTGTGTGTGTGTGTGTGTGTGTGTGTGTGTATGTTTCTAGGAATTGAACCCAGAGACATTCTACCTCTGAGCTACACCCCCCAGACTGATTTTATTTCTTATTTGGAAACAGGGTCTCACTAGGTTGCTGAGAGCCTCACTAAATTGCTGAGGCTGTCCTCAAATCTGCGATTCTCCTGTCTCAGTCTCTCAAGTACTAGGATTACAAGCATGTGTCACCACGCTGGCTCATTTTTTGATTTTTTAAAATTTTGGGATAGGGTCTCCCAAAGTTGCCCAAGCTGGTCTCAAACTTTTGATTCTATTGTCTCAGCCACCTAAGTTGCTGGGATTATAGGCATCTACCACCACACCCAGCATATATTATCTTTTTATGTTTTTTTTTTTTCTGTCTTTGTGTATCTACCTTGGTAATCTAATCCACATGCATATCTTAAGCTTTGATTATGATTTACATATTAGTATCTTCAGTCCTGACTTTTCCTAGATTTATAGTTCTGCTTGCATGCTGGATTTTTCTACTTGGTTGCACTTTAAAACCCACAAATTAATAGGAGTAATAATAAAGCCCATTTTTCTTTTCTTCTCACTTCCTCCTCCAACTTAATGCTTTGTGTTCTGTTTCAGTTTGGGTTATCACCATCTATTTACTTGGTAAGATAAAACATTGACTTGAGTCCTCTTTTTTCCTTTTTTTCACATATAGCTTACCACTTAGGAAATGTCTCTGGTAACTTTATCATTCTGTGGCTTTGCCTCTAATTATTTTCTCATTCAAATGTGGTCCTCCAGTTTCTTTCTTTTCCTAGCCATCCTCTCTACAACTACCAGGGTTATTTTCTAAAACAGATAAGACTCCTGACTTACCTGATTTAAAGTTTCTAATTATTACCCTCCAATTACAAATTGAATAATAGGTACTATTTACAAACACTATGGGCCAGATACTATGCTAAGCAGTTTATGTACATTATCTTATTTAATCCTATAACTCTTTAAGTAGTTCTTCATTATTCATTTTATAAATGAAGACACTAAGACTCAAAGAGGTAAAGTAATTTACTAATTTGTTCAAAGTTATATAGCTATTTGCTTCTAAATCAAGGTGACCATAACCAGTTGGAAAGTCTGTCCTAATTTGGCCTCAACTGATTTGTTTTGAAAAATTTTTTTTATCAAAAGTTGTATATGCACATACTTTAAAAAAGTTAAATAACTGTGCAGAACTGTTTACAAAAACAGTAGTCCTCTTCAAATCCACCCCCCCCCCCCAAAGGATCCCTAGGGCAAACATTTTCATTTTACTCTTGATACTTAGCTCCATATTATAAACTAGCATTTTTAAATTAATTTTTATTGGTATAATTATACTTCATAGTGAGATTCATAACATTCATACCTGCATATGACATTGGTTGGTCTGTTTCCTTCCCTAGAGCTCTCCACTCTCCTGATTTCTCCCTCCCCTTACTTGATGGTGAGATTCACAGTGATACATTCATATATGCACATGACATTATTTGGTTGGTCTGTTTCCTTCCCCAAACCTCACTTTTCCCTCCCCTCTGCCTTCCCCCAAACCCCTTCCACTAATCTTCTGATCTCTCTCCTCCTTTTTATGAGCTCCCTTTTCTATTTTCTCCCTAAACTTACACATATGAGAGAAAACATGTGGCCCTTGATCAGCTCAGTCTGGCTGATCTCAGTATGATGCTCTCCAGTTCCATCCATTTTCCTGCAAATTACAATTTTGTTCTTCTTTATGGCTAAGTAAAATTACACTGTGTGTATATACAAAACATTTCCTTTATCTGCTCATCTGCTGACAAATTCCAAGGTTGGTTCTCTAACTTGGCTATTGCAAACTATGCTGCTATAAACATGGATATGCATGTATCACTGTAGCATTCTACCTTTCTTTTGGAAGGAAATACACCTTGGAATGATACAGCTAGGTCATACAGTGGTTCCATTCCTAGTCTCTTGAGGAACCTCCTTACTAATCTCCATAGTAGTTGTACTAATTTACAATCCTTTCAACAAGGTATAAGTGTTCCCTTTCCCCCACATCCTTGCCAGCTCTTATTATTTTTTGTATTCTTGATGATTGTTGTCATAGCACTTTGATAGTGCTCCATGATTTTTCAGTTTAAGATATTATCTACTGACTTCTCACAATGGAAGATGGAAGTCTATACCCATCCCCAATTAAACATAGACACACTTATGCCCAATCTTCCCAATATTGCCTTATTGTGAGTTGTTTGTATACTCAGTATTTCAAAGTTTCTATCATGATAATTATAAACTGTTTACAGAGGACCCCTGTAGTTTACTGTGATTATTTCTCTTTCTTGTATAACATTTTGTTTTCTGAGTTAATTTTTTAAAATATTGTTTTGCTTAGTTTTCTATATACTTATTTAACTAATTAGTTCTCAACCAGGGGCCCTCAACCCCACCCCCCATCCCCCCCAATCCAGAGAACACTGGCAATGTTGGAGGTGGGAGGCTGGGGGTGTTTTAGTGACATCTAGTGGGTAGAATCCAGGTATGCTGCCAAACATCCTACTCTGCCCAGGACAGCCTCCCACTAGCAAATGTCAACAGTGCTGTGGTTGAGAAGCCCTGATTTTGTATAGTCTCTCTCAAGTGTATAACTCTCTTAGATCTCTTATATCCAAATCTACCAGTTTTAACATCTGTAAGAAACTCTTTCCCAGGGCCTTCTCACCTGCTCCAAATAAACTTGTTAAATCTCCATCTTTTGTGCAGCTGTTTTCTTGGATTTGCTTTACTATTGTCTTAATGCATCCCTTCAGTTAGTTCTCTCTGGTATTATTAGTGCCTTTTCTCCTTTCTCCCCCCCTTTTTTTTGCTTCCTCATATGGAGGACCACTTTCAATAGCTTTCTGAGCTATTAAAATAATTTTTTCAAGGTCATACATATCTGAAAATGTTTCTCCCCTCTTCTTGTGTATATATAGTCTGGCCAGGAAGAGAATTCTGTCAGAAATAGTTGTTTTTTGTTTTTGTTTTTTTTTCCCCCTCAGAACTTAAGAGCATTCCTCTGCTGCTCCTGTGTTGCTGTTGAGACATCAGATTCTTTCCAAATATTTTGAAACTTTTTGTCCTCTCTAGAAGCTTAGAGAATCTTTGTTTGTAGAGTTCTGAACTCTGTATTATATACTTTGGTACAGGTCTGTTTTTATTCGTTCAGAGTAGTCCTGTTCAACATGGAATTTATCTGGCTATAGAAAATCTTGTAGTTTCTTTCCCTTCATTTTTTTTTTTTTTTTTCTCTTTCTTGATAGCTTATTGTTTAGGTTGTATTCTACTGACTGGTCTCTAGTTTTCTCATCTATTTTTTACCTATTTTCCATTTCTTTATCTTTTTTTCTCTTCTTTCTAGGAGATCTTTTGCAACTTTATTTTCCAGTTCTTCTACTAAGTGTTTATTTCACTTATACAATGTATAATTTCCAAACACTCTTCTTTCTCTGAAAAAAAAATTGGAAAATCATACTTTATATATGATTTATGTATGCAGTGTCTTCTCTCAGGAAATACTGGTAATTTTTTTCTCTGCATACTCTTTTTTTTACCCTTCCAAATTTCCTCCTTCTGTTTATTCTTTTTGACTTTGTCTTTTATGTTAAATGTTTGCCTTGGATCTCTGGTGAGTCTTGGAAGTCAGTGCTAATTTGAGAGGTGGTACATGTCTGTAATCCCAGTACTTGGGAGGCTGAGATAGGAGGGTCACAGGTTTGAAGCCAGCCTCAACAACTTAGCGAAACCCTGTTTCTAAATAAATAACATCTACTAATGTCCTCTTTTGTTCCAAGAGTCAAATTCAGAATTCCACATTGCATTTAGTTGTGTGTCTCCTTAGTTTTCTTTTTCTGTGATAACTTTTTAGTCTTTCCTTCTCTTTTATGACTTTTGCACTTTTGAAGAGTGTTGCTTGGTTGTTTTGTGTAAGGACCCTCAATATGGTTTTGTCTGATGCTTTCTCATGAACAGATTGAGATTATGAATGAGAGAGAAGGATATCACAGATATGACGTGTCCTTCTCCGTGCATCATATGAGGGGTAGGGGGACATTTACTGCTAATCTTGTTCACTTTGTTAAGGTGTTTGCTAAGTTTCTGTACTACGGTTATTATTTTTCTCTTAGGTAATTACTAAAAACTTTTAGATCATACAGGTAACTGTTTCTTCTTAATTTCTACTTTCTAATTTTAGTATACATCTGTGGATATTGTCTTAGCAATTATTACTGTGGCATTTTATTAGTAATTTTGTTTCCTTCACTAGTTTTACATTTATTAATTGGAATTCTCCTGTAAGGAGGACTTGTTTCTGTCCCTCACTCTATTTAATTTTTTATATTAGTATGGACTTAATGGATATTTATTTTCTTCTTTGAATTGTAAGCCAATACTGTTGTTATTTATTTTGTTACTTACACTGTCTCAATTTTGGCCAGGGGAAGCTCCTGGTTGGCTTCTATGCTCATTCTTGCTTTTTGAGCACTTCCTTACTTTCTGGTACCAAATAGTGCTTCTGCCTATCTGACGTTTCCCCTACCCAGTCCTGGAATTAACCACTTCTTCTGGGAATTCAGAGTTTTTTTCAGTGTAAATGTAAATGTATATAAATCAGATATCTGGCTTTTCTCCATGCTAACGTGGAATTCAACCTTCTCAGTTGCATTAGTCATTGGCACTTATTCTGCTTTCCAGCTTCTGAAGTTGTGTTTATGTCTCTTATGGTTTTATGTTCTTTAAAAAAAATTCTTTACTCTTATTTCAGAAATTTTTGGGAGACATTGGAGCTGAATGTTTATATTTAATCTAGCATCTTTAACCAGAAATTCTTAACTTAATATTTTTGTCTTCTCCCTAAGCCAATTTTGTTTGACCACATTCCACTGTATTAGTTGCTGTTCCCCAAATGTACTATATGCATTCATATACATTGCTGTGCCTTAGAGTGAATACTATGAAGCTTTTCTTTTTTTCATCCAGTTTTTAAGGAGTTTTAAATGGGTGAAACTTGAGTTTTACATGAAAACTATTTAAGTTCTTTCTTAGGATTCTTATCTCCCTTTTATTTTCCCTCTTTTGGATTAGTCACAAAATCTGTGTGTCTTGTTCTTAGATACTCTAATTTTTGCAAACTAGAGGAAAGGGGGTTTGAACATTTCCAGAGTAGTAGGATAAGATGGTGGCCCAAATTAGAAAGAAAATATTATATTAAAAATAGGGAGTTGAAAGCCAGGTATGATGGTGCACACTTGTAATCCCAGTGCTTGGGAGGCTAAAACTGGAGGATCCAGGTTCACAGCCAGCCTCAGCTGCTTAGTGAGGCCCTCTACAACTTAGTGAGAACCTGTTTCAAAAATAAAGAATAGACGGCATGGTGGCGCATGCATGGAATTCCAGCATTTGGGAGGCTGAGACCGGAGGATCCGGGTTCGCAGCCAGCCTCAGCTACTTAGTGAGGCACTCCGCAACTTAGTGTGACCATGTTTCAAAATAAAGAATAAAAAATAGGGCTGGGGGTATAGCTTAGAGGTAGAATGCCCCTGAGTTCAATCCCAGTACTGCAAAAAAAAAAAGGAGTTGAAAAAAACATAGCATTGACTATATTTTAAATCCTTATTTTAAAGTTCTAAAAACATATCTTAAAACAAATTCATTGGTATTAAGGACTTTCTTCAGACATGTTGAGGTGTCATGATATGCAGAGAAATTTCTTTTGTGATTTTTGTTACATAGATTTTAAAGTTTTTATGTATACTGGATTAAAATCTAATGTATAGATATTCTCCATTGTAATAAGTTTTTGTCAGAATGATTGTTAGCAGCAATGATGGCAAATAATTGACAAAAATGATGTGATCTTTCATATCATGATTCTTGTGTGTGTGTGTGTGTGTGTGTGTGTGTGTGTGTGTGTGTGTGGTACTGAGTACTGTAGTTCTACCTCTGACCTACACCCCCTGCCCTATTTTATTTCTTATTTTGAAACAGGGTATGAGACTGGCCTAGAACTTGTGATCCTCCTGTCTCAGCCTCTCAAGTACTGGGATTATAGACATGGACCACCAACTCTCCTTCACATCAATATTCTTAAAATCATGCTTCTTGTTTTTTTGTGTTTTTCCTAAGCCTGGTTTTCTATTGGTATGGTGTAAGACAGGATGCTTTAGGTGTAGTGTAAGTAAATAGTTATCTCCTCCTTTCCATACGAATACTTCCAGTTATCATTTCTAGGTATGGTAGCAATAGTAATTGTCTTACCCTTTCACATAGTGAAACTAAAATGAAACATGCAAACATAAAATACTTATTAATATGAACTTTTCATTTTGCAAAACTATTGTTGTAACCCACTGATAAGAGATTACAGGTTTTACGAAAATTATTGAGATGTATATACATCTTGAAGTTTGATGCTCTTTAAAACATACTTTAAAATCCTACTCAACCAGCAAAATATAGCCCATCTTACCTCCTTTGTGAAATATTTCAGCTTGATTTGTATTTTCTTAAATCCAAAATCTCATAGTACTGCATTATAAATTACTTTTTATGTGCGATAAAGCTTTTATTAGATTAAAAAGCTCCTCAAAGTTAGGACACCATAGGTAGAGTCCTTGGGTTCAAATATCAGCTATGAGACTTTGGGCAAGTTACTTAATCTCCCAATATCTTCAGTAAATAAGGATAATATTAACTACCTTCTAGCATTGTTGGAAAGATTGAGTTAATGCACGTACAGTGTCTTGCACATAATAAGCATGCTGTATATGTTAGTAATTATTACTTTCACTATTTTCATTCCCACTCTTTCCTTCATCCTTTTATCCTATCCTGGGTCTACCACAGTGTGCAGTAAGTACATTGTACAGTAAACACTTGTTGATTAAATGAAAACAGAGTAGTATCTTCATTGTGTTAGTCAATTCAAAGTTATGACCTTCTCTCCCTTTCTTTCTTCCTTTCTTTCCTGAAGATTGAACCCAGGGGCATTCTACCTCTGAGCTACACCCACAGAACTTTTTATTTTTTGTTTTGAAATAGGGTCTTACTAGGTTGCTACTTGCTACTTGCTGAGGCTGTCCTTGAACCTACCATCCTCCTGTCTCATCCTCCTAAGAACTGGGATTACAAGTGTAGCACCATACCTGACTCGAAATGATGGTTTTGATTACAACCTGTCAGCCAAATATCTTAATGTCCTTAGTATTATCCCTAAATAATTGTTAGAATTGACAGTCTCTTGTATGATCAAGTTTGACCTATTACTGTGTTGAGAACTGAAACATATAACTAAGTGCAAATATTAAAAAGGAAAAGTTGTTCGGGAGGCTGAGACCAGAGGATCCGGGTTCACCGCCAGCCTCAAGCTACCTAGTGAGGCACTCTGCAACTTAGTGAGACTCAGTTTCAAAATAAAGAATAAAAAATAGAGCCGGGCGTGGTGGTGCACGCTTGTAATCCCAGCATTCGGGAGGCTGAGACCGGAGGATCCGGGTTCTCGGCCAGCCTCAGCTACCTAGTGAGGCACTCCGAAACTTAGTGAGACTCGGTTTCAAAATAAAGAATAAAAAATAGGGCTGGGGGTATAGCTTGGAGGTAGAATGCCCCTGAGTTCAATCCCCAGTACCGCAAAAAAAAAAAAAAAAAAA
>PVLC010016971.1:0-34614 GCA_004027655.1 Graphiurus murinus
TTTTTTTTTTTTTTTTTTTTTTTTTTTTTTTTTTTTTTTTTTTTTTTTTTTTTTTTTTTTTTTTTTTTTTTTTTTTTTTTTTTTTTTTTTTTTTTTTTTTTTTTTTTTTTTTTTTTTTTTTTTTTTTTTTTGCGGTACTGGGGATTGAACTCAGGGGCGTTCTACCTCCGAGCTATACCCCCAGCCCTATTTTTTTATTATTTATTTTGAAACCTGGTCTCACTAAGTTGTAGAGGGCCTCACTAGGTAGCTGAGGCTGGCCGCGAACCCGGATCCTCCGGTCTCAGCCTCCCAAATGCTGGGATCCCCTTTCTTTTTTGCACTCAGTCAACTAGTCTGTGCACTGGCCCTGGACACTCCTCATCCGATATGAGTCCCATGCATTTCAACTCCCAGACATCACCTCTGTCTTTTTCATACCATGAACTTTCAGGCTCCTAAGCCTTAACTCATGCTGCTTTCTGTTTGTCACACTCCTTTTCTTGTGTTCACTACAACCTGCCATCTTCAGGGCAGGTGTCTTCCCTGGATGGTGAAATTCTATTTGTTCTTCAAACCATCCCCTGTATGAAATCCTCAGTGCCCCCTTGCCAATTTTTTCTTTCCCAAGCAAAATTAGTCATTCCTTTCAACATTCTCAGAGCCCTGTGTATCGTTTGATAGTGTACACACATATATGGGTAGACATCAAATATTTAAACAGCAAAACTTTAGCAATGCGGGAAATAGATAGTCTAAAACCCCCATTGTTGCTACTGAAAGAATAAAGGTCATATAACACAGGTAGCAATCATAGAGTAAGAGACTGCCAAATAAGTGAGGGGAAAAGGAGAAGGCTTTTCTAGATAGTATCTAAACAGGAAATTGCTCAATGTCTGCTCCCAAATCAGAGGTGCCTATACATGATACTGCTCCCCTTCATAATAGTGTAGAGAGGGAAGACTGTTTATAGCAGTCCTTTTATAGAATCCATTTTAGAGGAGACTCAAGTTTCTTCAAATTTCTACACTTGCCCCGATCTGTTCAGTGACAGGAATGGCAATAGCTGGTGCTATAGAAATGCAGTTGTGAAAGAAATGTACAGTTTAAAATGTAAATTGTAATATCAGAACTTTTTACAATTGCTAAGACACAAAATTCTCTATAGTCAATGCAATCACTCTCATAGAAATTAGTCACTATTCTGACTATTCTGCTGAGGAGAAGCTGGGATGTGGCCCAAAGTGGAATAGAACAGGACAAGCAAAGAGCACAAACTGGCAAAATTAAATACAAGAATCAGAAGGGAGCTGCTTCTGGCTTTTGAGCTCCCCAAACCTAAGTAAGGCCAGGATAGAGCAGGAAAGACCAAGAGCAAAGAGTCCCACATTTGGAAGAAAGGTGGAGCTTCTGCAGGGTGAAGAAAAGCAAGGAGCACTGTGGTGGCCCTCTCTTCAGGTGAGGTGAGGCCTTAAGGTGGTGATGCCACACAGGTGTATGGCATCCAAGAGCTGGGGGACTCAGGATCCTGGAATATGGGAAGACTCCTGAAAAGCAATGGCTGAGTGGCACTTGTGCCTTGATAGTTGGGTAGAGTTTCTGGCATTCTGATCCAGGGAGTGTCCAGCATAATGGTCCTGCTTATGAAAGTCCTAGCATGGCCTGGAAGCTGAGCTGGAACCTGCAAAACCTCACAGAGTTTCTCCTGCTTTGGTGCCAGGAGGGAGCAGCCAAATACTTCTCATGAGCTCAAAGAATAGCCCAGATATAGAAAGAGTTCTCATGCTGAGTGAGGCTCTGCACACATGATGGGGGATGTTGCATCAAGAACCACACTGGGTGGGACCTACTCATTGGAAGTCAAGGTCATCAAGTGCTAAAGAACTAAATGTTTCTCAAGAGCTCTGACCATGCTGGGCCCTCGCCCTGCCCCCATGCTACCTTGACCTTACATGAAATCACAGATCACAAATTCAATTATGCCCAGATAGTCAAAGAGAACTTTAATAAATTCAGGTGAATAGCTGGAAATACTAAAAGTTTGATTTTTGCAGTTAAGTTCAGAGTCAGGGTTGTGACTGCTGTCCACACACCCATGTGTCACTTATTTTGAGTGAGTTATAAAAGCATATTTAATTTCATGGGGGTTAGGTCATTTTCAATGATTTCCTTTGATATTCTGTTAATATCAGGGAGAGGTTTCAGATCCAGGTGGATTCAACAAACAATTGCTAAGATGTGGAATAGCACCTGCAGAGTGCCGTGTGATCTTGGCCTGTCTGGAGGTGCCACCTGTCATAACAGCATTCTGAAATTTGATGCTTTGTACATTTCCTTCCTTCATCATCTACCTGTTAGACTGTGAACTCCAGAAGTGGGGACTAATAAACATTTGATAAATGCATTGAAGAACATTCCTAATGGTAAGGGGCAGTAACTGATTCTTACAGTTCTTTTGTGCTCCCCCCCCCCCAGATCTGAGTGCACAGGAGCAGAAATACTTATTGCGTGGATGAATAAATAAGTTTTACAAATGTGAGATAAAAAATGTGACACTCGAGGGATGCTTGGTGTTCTCAGAACATTCCAAAGGAAATTGAATCTATATCTCTGTCTATGTCACTTAGTTATATGCCTAATGATCTGAGTGGGAAAACTCCCTTAGTCTTTTCCTGCCCCCAAAAGAGACAATTACTATTGAACTTAAGGCCTAAGTACAAAAGTGCTTTTTTAACTACTATGGAGACGAAACTGACACCTACTCTTTCTCTATTTTCCATTCCAACTTCAAAAATATTTCCTATTCTCTTTTAAAATGTTAAGAACGTGCAAAGAAAAACCACTTCTGCAAGTGTTAGTCAGTGATTGAAGCTTTAAAGTGCAATACAAGGCCCCTGTGCCTGCAACCCTGGTTATATTAGCCTGTTCCAGAAAAGGATTAGATTTCACTCAAGATTGACTTTGGCTACCTTTCCTCCCTTAAGTTTCCCTTCCCCAGTGACTGAGATTCCTGCCTTGGGCTCCAAGCTGGGATTCTTATCCCTGAGCCCCAGTTTCCTGGACTGTGAATCCCAGTACCCTTGCTAATGCCAATGGTTTTTCTCGGGTGAAATCCAGGTTCTAGACTTACTCTCTGGCCTCACATTCCCAACCTCTTTGTCCCGGAAGGACCAAATCTATCCAGTATGCGCCCATTCAGATCTCACATCGTCTCGAAACTGCTCAGGTAACAAGTATGCTTCAAAACTGTGATGAGTCTCCATTTTCAATTGCACAATTTTCTTTCCACTTGTCTGTAGCACATTTTGCTCAATATAGTACTCAGAATATGTTAACTGCTTTAACAAACAACCCTAAAGTTGCAGGAGCTTGACAGAAAATATTTTTACATCTTGCTCACAACACAGTCAAAGGGTCTGTGCATGGGAATCTGTTCCATGTGACCTTTTTTCCCTTCTCTCCTCGACTTTTTTTCCCTCTATCTGACACCTCTGCCTGCATCTAGGTCTACATAAGCCTTACCATTCAACCAGAGGATGAGGGAAGAGTAAAGACTCCACACAAGTTTTTTTGAGCAGGCCTGAAAATGGCACAGCTTATTTCCTCTCACATTCTATTGGCCAGAACCCAGTCACATGGGTGAGAGGGAACAGAGTCACATGGTCACTCCCATCTGGAATATGTAACCTGGTGGCATGCGGGGGAAAAAGGGAACACATTTGCTGGACAAGAGTAGTAAACTCAGTCACAATGTATAAGTTTTATTATTGAAGAGTTATCCAACTATTAGGCCAAAAGTGCCCATTGGTACATAAGAGAAATCATTCTTTAACTGATTTTGACCATGGAGATCTATCTAATTTATTTTCAGTCACATTTTTTAATAACGAGGACCAAAAAAAAAAAATAAAAATGAGTGAATAGAGATCACTAATAATAATCATACTAATTATCTTCAATTTTCATTTTGTGTACCTAATCTCAATTCTGTAGTTTTCTTCAAAAATAATCTTGATGTCATTTAACACTTTAGAAAACTCATTAAAAAAGTGGGGCGTGGTGGCGCATGCTTGTAATCCCAGCATTCGGGAGGCTGAGACCAGAGGATCCGGGTTCCAGGCCAGCCTCAGCCTCCTAGTGAGGCCCTCCACAACTTAGTGAGAACCTGTTTCAAAATAAAGAATAAAAAATAGGCCTGGGGGTATAGCTCGGAGGTAGAATTTCCCGAGTTCAATCCGCAGTACTGCAAAAAAAAAAAAAAAAAAAAAAAAAAAAAAAAAAAAAAAAAAAAAAAAAAAAGAAAAACCTCATAAAAGAATAATTAAATAATAAGTATTTGCTGTTTATTGATGAAGTTAATAGAAACACAAATATGCATAGCGTACATATATAATTGAGGGCACCGAAAAGAGAATTTTGGTATTTTAGCAAATCAAAAGTACAGTTTGAATTGAAAAATACAGAATAAAAACAGAATAAATGCCATGTGTTCTTACCAATCTAATCTTAGCCCACCTCCTCCACATCACCTCCACCAATCTCTTTTAAGGAACAGAAGTGGCTGAGCCAAGAAAAACAGAAGTGAAAGGTGGCATTTCTACTCTTCCTTTTTCCTGTCAAGCTACCTCTGTTGGCTGAGCAAATAGGCAAGGTACTGGACTGCAGTGTGGAATGGTGACATGGATGTTAGTCCAAGAGGAATCTCCTCCTTCCTTTCACTGGAGAACCTGGTTTCACAGCTGGAGGTCTTGGGGGAGAGCAGGGAGCACTAAAGTCCAGGAGGATTGATTTGACTCAAAAACAAGCAAACAAACAAAAAACAAACATAAGACCTTACCAGATGCTGGTTTTCCAGGGTTGGCCCTCTTCTCTAGGAAAGAAATTATAGATTTTTTATAGGTGCCATGTGCTTTAATACCTCTAGCTTTTAGTTAATAATGGAAACTCCCAAAGCAAGCTAAGGACTTCACTCCCTGGGGCCATTTGAAGCTAGTCATATGGGTGACAGAATGCTTCATTCTTAAGTAGATAGAGATTACGTGTCAGACTAGTCTTCCCCAAATAATTCTTATTGCAGTGATGTATAATTTTATATATAATCATAATTTTTTAAATTTTTCATTGTGTATGGTAAATTACACAATTTCCAACCCAGCCGGTCAGTTTCAAATGTGGGCCTTTGACCTCAAAGGAGTTTGTGTATGAGAGTCGTTTCAGTTTGAACCCTGGGTTTGTCATTTATTATACCCTTCCATAAGTCAATCATTTTGAGCCTCAGTTAAGTGAAACTACTTAATGCCCACATACCAAGGGTTGTCATGAAGTTGGGTAAGATGTAAAGAATGCTTAATCTTCTTTTTTGAGCACAAATCCACCACTGCTACTAATATTTTGCAACTCAAGTACAAGTAGCAAGTCAGCCATCATCCTCCTATAAAAAGAACCGAACACTTTTTACCAGATGCCAGTGGTAGTCTGGCAAGCCGATGTAGAATATGGAACAGAGTGAAAAGGAACAGAGCTCAGAATTCTAAACATAATTGGGCTCCAATTCAACCATGTGGCTTTGACAAGTCAACCCCTCAGCTTCTTCATTTGTAAAATGGAAAACATAATTCTCTTTTAATGGCCTTCTAGGACTTATATAACAGTCAAATGTCACAATGCTTATAATTCCATCACTATTATGATCATTCACTTCATGCTAAACAGGGGCCTTTCGACTAAACTTTATAAAAAGCTCAAACTCTTATGGCATGGGGGTGGGGTTGTGACACACTCATTCAATGAGTACCTACTGACCTGAGCTGCACTGGGCATCTCATTGTTGAAAAGCTGGGATACAGTGGTGAATATGAAGGCTAGAAGTATATAAACAATGAATGAGCATACAAATAAACCAACTAGATTATTTTATTTCAAAAACTAAGTGTGAACAGAGGAAGTAGAGAGTAAGGGGCTGACTTAAATTTTTTGGTTAAGGAAGGCCTTTCTAAGGTGATGTTTGAGCTGAGACCCAAAGGACATAGTCAGTTACAAGCCACCTTTTAAACAATAACATGAAGAACACTTGTGCAGGCAGCATTCACAAATTTTAGTTAAATTTAATGGACTAAACTCCCTTCCAATAATGAGTAGAAAAGCATAGTATGAGAGAGAGAGAGAGAGAGAGAGAGAGAGAGAGAGAGAGAGAGAGAGAGAGAGAGAGGAGGAAACAGGCCGAAGAAAAGAAGACCATCAGATAAGGCTCTTTCCAGTCCCAGTCTACGTTTCTTTCCACTCTGCCTTCTTCTGCCTCTGTTGAGTGGTGTTGAAGTATCCATGAACCTTTGGGGGATAGCTAAAGGGAAGTTGGCCTGGGGATTCATTTCATTTGGGTTTATTGAGGTATATTTATGTACATGTTATGCATGTCTCTGTACAGTTATTGAGCAGAAATACCTTCCAGGATGGAATGTATTTATGTATACATTATGTGTGCTATGCGTGTCTCCATAGTTATTGAACAGAAATATCTTTCAGGATATAATTTTGAGCAGAAGTAATGAGTATTCTTGAATTATTTGATAAATAATGAAGAGGAGTAAATCACATGAGTACATTGAAGAGATATTCCTACTTATGTGACACAAAATATTGACACTGATGAAGAAAAACTTATGTTCATCATTACAATAAGATATATGATACACTGGTTAATGAGTGCTACCAATTGTTTAGAATATTTAGAATGAGTCACTATGCAAGAAGACCTTAAATATCCTTAAATTGTACAGTTCATATAAGAAAGAAACTATAGATGTTTCTCTTAACTTGACAACAGATTTTTAAAATATAAAACATAGCTGGGGTGGTGGCACAAGCCTGTAATCTTCAGTACTTGGGAGGCTGAGACAGGAGGATTGCAGGTTCAAAGTCAGCCTCAGCAACTTAACAAGGCCCTTGGCAACTTAGTGAGACCCTGTTTGAAAATGAAAAAAAAAAAAAAAAAGAGGAAGTTTAGCTTGGAGGGAGAATGCCCCTGGGTTCAAACCCCAGTACGACACACACACACACACACACACACACACACACACACACAAAAGAAAATTGCCAAATAAGAAGTTATAAAGTTGTAAGCTTTTGATTGAATTTTTTTTTCTGTATAGGAAGTGCTATTACAATATTGTTATCCTAGGAAAAAGTGATCAAAGAGTAACCTTAAAAATGTGCAAAATATATTTGTGTGCTAGGCTGGTAATGAATGAAAATGCATTACTTGGTTTTGTGATATTTTTGGTATTGGTCATATCTTGCCATTTGTTGTGGCTTCATTTCGTACTTGAAACAGATATTTATTTCTGTGCATAAATTTGCATTCATAATTTTGTATTTTTTCCTTAAGAGTTCTCCAACTGTGGTCTTTAGGCTCCACAAAACTTGGCTCCATCCCTGTAGCTGGCACCCCGAGGGGATGTGGGGAGATTCCGATGTTTCCCAAGTGTTGTTCCTGGCTATGTTCTCCAGTGAGAGGAGAATCTGGATGTTCCTAAAGTGACTGAGAGCAAGAACACACAGTCCTTGTAGCCCCTGAGGTGGCCTCCCTCACTGCCTGCAGCTCCTGGATGCCCAGGTCTCACGACAGACATTCCCCAAACTCCACGTGGTTGCCTCGTTCAGGGGCATGAGGCTGGGCAGGGAGAGCCTCAGAGGTGCTGAGTATGTGATGGAAGAGAGGGCAGGTGCACCTGGGTTTGTGGGACCCACCCTCACCCTGCACACTTTGAGAGAAGAGCCCAGCCAAGCCCAAAGGACACATCTGTGTGGCAGTCCTGCATCTCAATGGTCCTCTGATGGTGAATTAATATGCATAAGTCATGGAACCACATGCGGAGTACATGGATGGTGGGTCTGAGCACTGATAGCCCAGATCCAGAGTTCCCTCCATTCTTCCTTCATGTCTTCACTCTCCCTCCTCTCTCCACTCACAAGCCATGATCCACAGTCACCTCATTTAGGGAGGTGCCATGCCCCCTCCCCTCCTACCTTCCTGTTTTCCTTGGGCACAGCCTGAGGACATTTACTCAGGTTGGTCAATGATATCCTCAACAATTTTTTATTTTAACTTGAGGAGTATACACTTTTTTGAATGAGCAAAACGGTTCAGTACTGGCTGCTCCCCTTCAGGAATCCACTGACCCTGACAACATCCATGGCTGGTCTAGCTTTTCAGTCTTATTGGCAAAGCAAGGGTTGATGATTGAGTTGAATGACTGGGCAGAGTCCTCTCGCCTACTCCTGCCAACCAATCTTCAACCCCAACCCAACCTGATCATCATATTTTGGAAGTCTACACCCCAACCCCTGCCATCTGGGTTTCCCCTAAATGTGTCACCGACTAGTGTGTGAGAGCGACCGAGGATTTCTCATAGCTGTCTCTGAACCAGGATGACTCTGACTCATGAAGAATGCCTCAAAGATAACAAAAATAGAAGCAGAGGTCTCCTGAAACAAGGGACATTATGCTGGTTCACATGAGATCCTTGTGAGTTTCAAGGGCACATTGAAGTACACATTGTGTCATGAAAAGAATATGAAAGGGTCCGAAAGAAGAAAAACAAACTTGTCTCCCATTCAACTCCTACTCCTTCCTTCTCATGTTTTAAACAAAAGAAAGATATCCATGGTAAGACACACAAATAATTGCATGAATAAATAACTTTGGGAAACCAAGCTGTAGAAATACTTGCTATTTAGTCTTGCGGTTTCTTTAACATTATGAAAAATTCTATACAGACAATGTATTTTGAAACAGTAGAAATAGATAGTAATTTACTTCATTGGGGTTTAGTTTCCCCAGCTGCAATATGAAGAGTTAGAAGGAAATGATTTCCAAGGTTCTTTTTAGGGGCTTTATTAATTATTGACTAAGTACTGACAGGGCATGTAACCTAAGGACTTTTCTCTGGGACACAGTTGTGTTCCTAAAAATGTGAATTATTTATTATTTATATATATGTATATATATATGTTATATATTATATATGTACACACATATATATGTATACACACATACAGACACATACACGTGCATAATCAACATCTATTTTACATATACCATAGTGTTTTATGCTTTCAAAAATCCCATGATGAATGTTTTTGCCAAGTTCTTATTTACCTACTATGCCAAATTCAATTTTCTTAAAGAAAAGGGTACATTAATACTGATGTCTGCACTGTCTGGTTCCAGAGAATGGCTCTGAGGTGCTGAAAGGTTAGATGGGGTTGCTGGGAAGTAAAGGCAGCAGCAGACTAATTCCAAGAACCCTGGAAACTTAGGGCCTCACTCTGACCCCAATGTCCTGCACATAGTTGTTTCAACCTGAGAAGCGACACGTCAGTGTGCACCTGTGGCATGTGTGCATTGAGACACAATGTGCTCTGAGACACCAAACACCCTGTAAGCAACATTTCACAAGAAAGACAGACGGCCTTCTGGATGCTGTTGTCATATTGTGACTAGGCTCTGTCTGTTTGCAAATACAGTGATGCTCCAGATGTACGTTTTCCAATTGAAGCCATTTATTTATAGACATACAAAGGAAAATAAACTTTGCTCGGCTGCAGACTTCTTAGTAGGCTACTCTCTCCTGTGATATATCCCAGGCTCCTCGTTTCTAGGTTTATGGTTGAAAATAAGACACAGTTGGTGCAGTGGCCACCCCCACAGTCCCAGGGGGTATTAGGGTGGAAAGGTGCCCAGGAAAACAGATTTTTGCTTCCTTATGTTCTTCCTTCAGCCCTTGGTGAGGAACCTAATAAACAGCATAATTAAATCATCCTCCCTTGTGTTATGTGCTCTAGGAATGAACGATATTAGAAGTCTTAAGCTGGCCATGGTGGTGTATGCCTATAATCCGAATATTTGGGAGTCTGAGAGGAGGATTGCAGCAACTTAGTGAGACCTTCAGAAACTTAGCAAGACACTGTTTCAAAACAAAATGGGTTGAGGTTGTGCCTCAGAGGTAGAAAGCCCCTAGGTTCAATCCTCAGGAACAGGAAATAAAAAAATAGAAGTCTCGAGCAATACCACTTATCATCCTGTGCTGTGTGATTTTCCTGTATAGTTTCCACACCTGAAAATCACAGGCTAGGGCCTTGCTGCTAGTCTCCTCTCAGGAAATATTTCTTCTCTTATAATATTTTTCACTTCTGGGCTCTTTGAAAAGTGATATAGTAAAAACGGGGGAGTTGTGGGAGCCCAGCTGGGCTCTTTCCCCCCTGGCAGTTGCTATCTGCATATATGAGCAATTATACTGACTCTTCTGCTATGGCTACATTGGCGTCTTGAAGTCTGGAGATTGCCCCTAGGATGCGTAGATGAAAGACCCTCCTACTTCTTGGAAAATAAAGATATGACCCTAAAGGAGTATGGTTTTATGACTCTAGAAAGTTTGCTTTACCAGGCTATGTTAAGAATGTGGGCTATATGTGTAAAATGAAGAAGTGATGCTATTTGTGATCTGACAATGATTGATATGTCATAAATGTCTATGTAACCCTGTTGTACTCAAGAAATGTATAAAAAATCCGTGCTGAAAAATAAATAAATAAAAAACATACTGGAAAAAAAAGAAAAGTGATATAGTTTTACTTTGCTTTTCACTTCTAGGAAATTCTATATGAGGCATTTGAGACAAAGAGGTAGAAAGCCAGTTGGTAGAGTCTAAACAGTGTACTTGACATTGAGATTTCTTCTAGTAAATGCTAGAAATTGCTTTTCTTGTCTTCATCCTTTTTTTCACAGCCTTGGTATCATTTTTCAATGTTTTCACATGTACACAGAAGGAAGGACTGGGGGCACATGCAGGGAGATGTCACAACCAGCCCAAATTTGGTGCACACAATTCTACCTATATTCCGAGGTGAAGTTGAAGAACATGATCTAGTTAGGTGCCAGATTTGCTTAATATCCAGCCATGCTCCATCTCAGGAGAAGTGTTGGAGGAAGGCTGACATTGAGAGGTTATTTCTTCTCTCCTATAACTGGCCCAAGTAGGATCCAAATCGAGTTAAATTTAGAGAAGAACCTGGAGTCCCCAGACTCTTCTCCATGAGGGAAGTGCTAACATGCATATCTGAAGACTTCCAGCTTCCAACTAGTAACCAACAGCTAAGAGGAACACTTGCCCATAAGCTGCGGACAGGTTCAACTATAAATCACTTTTATAAAGCACTTAAGCACTAGTACACAGCCAGGGAAGGAGGTTGATCACCCCACGGTAGACTGGAGAAAAGACACCCAGACAATTCCAGCAGCTAGCCTGAGGTCACTGCCTGGGGAAAGTGACAGGTCAGGAGTGGGGCCCAGACTCTCAAACACAGTGGCCATTCAGTCTTTCCTGAGTGTCTCTAGGAGGGGCTGCTGTTTCCACCTATAGGAAAATGAGCTTGAATACTGCTCTGGAGAGCATCATGCTCCATGGGGAAAATGTCTGTTAATTACTTGGGGCACAAACATCTTTTTGAAGAGTAACATGCTTGAAGATTTCCACCCCTCCTTCTTCTTAGAGATGGAACCAGGAGCTAGGGGAGAAGTACTAATGAACACCCTAGGAGAACCAATATCAATGCTCCAGAAGGCAGATATGCAAATGGAATTCCAATAAGTTTTAGGTGAGATGCCAGGCTGCATTTTTCCACCACTCTTTATGAGCCTCTAAGGAGCTATGAAAAGCACCTGGTCTCCAGGGACCAATATTCTGAAGCATGCAGCTAGGAAAAAATCTTTCTTTAATATGTCTTGAAATGAATTCATGATGGCACCAGAAATATATCTTCACCCAACATGAGTACATCCATAAACCAGAAAGCAGAGGTGCTCCCAAAACACTTTGAATGGGTGTTGGATTAACATCTCATAGCCTAGGGGAGGCTCCAGAACACATTTGGAAATTCTCTGCCTCCAGGTGGTTCAGAAATCATGTGCCTTGGCTAAACCCAGAGAGCAAATGTCTGCTGAAGCTGGAGCTTATGGCTTTGCAAAGAGACTTCACAGCTGGGGTTGGCAACCTCTTAAGACAGGGAGTGGTAAAGCTGTGGTCCTTATTCACAGCAGGAGTAGTCACAGTAGAGACCTGGCAGGCCTGGTGATGTCTCCACATGTCTTCCCTTGGCATGGTAAAGCAGCTTTTGGAGGGGCAATGGCAGCAGTTAGGGAGGTGCCCAAAGACAGCTGGACATCTACCAAATATCTATTACTGGAATAAATGTCAGAGAACTCACTTCAGCCCACCAGCATATCTTGAGCATCTTGTGTTGAATTTGGTGATCCCTTTTTTCTTTCTGTTTAATCTTCCTGCTACCTGTTTGTGGCAGACATTATTGGCTGTCAATCCATCCAATATACCTTCTACTTAATTTTGTTCAAAGGACCACAGTGAATTCACTCTCCTTTTTAGAGGCTGCAGCCGTTAGGGTAGGCTAGACCCTTCATCATTTAGAGCAAAGGGCCACTGATCTAAGCCAATCATAGTGGTCTCATCTGTTTCCGATGTGAATGAACCCGCAGAATGATTAGGGTCTGGGGATCACCAAGGTTTCCCTGGAGGCCTGAGGGTGGAATCTGTATAAGGATGGAATCTGTGAGAAAACAGAGCCTGGAAAGAGGTCAGAATCAACTTATGGCATGTTCTGAATGACAGGCTAAGAAGTTTAGATTTTGTTCAGGATTGACTAGGGTCAGTGTTATAGTTTGTGTATAAAATGCCCCCTAGAGAAGTTCATGTGTTATGCTATGTGGCCAGGTTTGGAGTTGGGACATGTCAAGAGGAAAGGGATCACTAGGGGTCTCAAAGACTGTACCTTTCTCTGATTCCTGGCTGCCATGAGGTGACAGAGCTTTTCCTTCTCCATCATGCCCTGAAGCACTGCTTCTGCAGTTCCTGTCTTGAAGCTAGCTCTCCATGGACTAAGTTCTGAAACAATGAGCTCATAACAAACCTTTCTTTATCTAAGTTGTGATTGTCAGGTATTTTGCTGATAGCAACAAAAAAGCTGACTAAAATGGTCAGATCATTTATTTGAGAGGTGATCTCAGGAGAGAAAAAGTAGGGGAATTGAAATAGCAGAAGGGAGAAAAATCAGTGAGATATTTATTAAGTCAGTGATTTACTGCTGTGGACAATGGGACTTCAGTCCTGCTGGGCCTCTGAGAAAGTCAGAAACATGCAGAGATGAGAAGACTAAGACACTTAATCAGTGACTATCAATCCCCATTGACTGATGCTGAACTCAAAGATGTTGGCTTTTCCCAACTTTGTGTGTATGTCGGGAGGGTACTAGAGATTGAACCCAGGGGTGCTCTACCTCCAAGACACACCCTCGTATTTTTGTTTTGTTTTTCTTTGGTTTGGTTTGAATCAAGGTCTCACTAGGTTGCTGAGAGTCTTGCTATGTTGCTGAGGTTAGTCTCAAACCTGTAATTCTCCTGTTTCAGCATCCTAAGTACTATTATTAAATGTGTGCACCACCCTGCCCAGTGTCAACTTCTTGATTATACCTTCCACAAACAAACTGCCTTGATTCTGGAGAAAAATTACAGAAAGAAAAGAAGAGAGATGCAGGCCTTTGAGGTGGAAACTGACCTGGGAACTGTGATTGCAGTGAACTTAGGATCTGAGGTGATGTAAGTCTAGGCATCAATAGCACAGAGATAGAAATGCTGTCAACATGATTTACATTATGATGGGAAACTATAATGCACCAATAAAAGCATATAAAAAAGAAACTCCTATAGGCTATGATTAGAAGTTGCTCTAAAACATTTTTTCATGATATATGATGGGTGGAAATTCACATTTTCATTCAAAAGATAATTTTTGAGTCCTGTGCAAAAATTGTCCAGGAGTATAGTAAAAAATAAGTCTTTTGCCCTTTAGAAGCTCAGTGTGTGGAGCTGGGACTATTTCTGTCTGAAAATGAGAAAGCTATGCCAATGGAAGTGTGAGACAATGAGAAAGTCAATTAAAGCTGCAGCAGGAGAGGACAGAAAGGAGAAAGATGGATATGGGAGACATTGCAGGGATAAAGCAAGGCAGTCTAAGTACTTGGTTGGACAAAAGAACTGAGAGTGAGAAAAGATTTATAGAGGACTGAAGCTTGTATAATGGCTCTGAGAGAGTATCACACTGCCAAAGACAGAATCTTGGATGTAGAGAGAAAAGCTATGTTGGAAGGTGGCACAGACTTGGGAAAATGGTTACCCTACCCAAGAGACCACATACCTCCACATCTGATTTCCACCAGTCATTTGCTATCAACTATTTTTGGAGCATCTACCATGTCTCAGGAATCATGACAGATATCATTCTAAAGTGTAGTTACAAGGACTGATGAAAAATAGAGTATATTATCAAGGGGCTTACAACTCTTTGTGATGGAGAGGGACATCTGGATACGTGAGGGACTCATGGCAGGACCATCTAAGAGGAGGGAGGAGTGCTAAGAAACCCTTCCTGAAAGATGGAAGGTCATATGCCATTTAACCCCTGGAAAATTCTAGTGTACACCAGTAAAAGAATGAAACTGAAAAAGCAAATTCCCTCTCAGGAGCACTTTACACTATTTTGACCTCAAAAATCTCCAAGAAGTCTTGGGGATCCTCAGGCTGTCCAGATACTTTGAAAATTGCTGCTCTAGAGCATCTGAAAATGGTCTTCCTGCCTCCATCCTTCACTTCCCACATCAATGATCTTCTTAAAACACATGTCTGATGGAGCCCTTTTAATGGTTCCTTACTATCTGTAGGATATATTATGAACCTGAACATGGCAAACAACCACCCCCATGATCTGGCCATGCTTACCTTTGGTTTGTGATGATATCATCTCTCTAGTAGCTGTTTGTCTTAGTCTGTTTGCTGTTGCTATAGCAGAATACCTGAGACTGGGTGATTCATAAAGGAAGAAGTTTATTTTAGCTAAAGTATCTGGAGGCTGAGAAGTCCAAGACTGGGCAGCTGCATCTGATGAGTGCCTTGTGCTGCTTGGACTATGATGGAAAGCAGAAGAGCAAACTAGAACATGAGGAAGAGACAGAACAACTTGCTCTTGTGAAAACAAATCCAGTACTGCAAGGCAGAGAACTCACTTATGTGAGAAAGACATTAGTCCATCCATGAAGGCTCCACCCCTACCACCCAAACACCTCCAGTAGGCCCCAGCCGAATTAGGGAATTAAGCCCCAACATGAGTTTTGGTGGGGACAAACCATATTCAAAACAAAATGGGAAAATATGCTTACTTCTTCTTGTGTTTTAAACACACCTTTCTAACTTCTAGCTAATTTCTAAAGCAGTCTGCATCCAATATGGTAAATATTGGTTGCTATAGTACTCATAAGCAAAGGCTCTTTGAGAGTCTCAGTAATTATTAGGAATATAAAGGAAGCCTAGAACCAGCAAGTTTAAGAACAACCACTTCCTAAATATTTACTGATTTGATTTGGAAAGATAGCCACTTAAGGAATATAGGCAGAAATTACTCTATGTTAGCCAGCTTTTCATCACTATAACAAATGCCAGAGGTAAACAACTTATAGAGAGAAAAGGTTTATTTTGGCTCACAGTTTTGGAGGTTCCAGTTTCGATCAGTTGGTCTTATGCTTTGGGGCTTGTTGCAAGGTAGCACATTATAGTGGGAGCATGTGGCAGGGCAAAACTGTTCACCTCTTGGCCAGGGGGCAAAGAGAGTGAGGAGCATGCCCACAGTGATCCAGAAATCTCCCATTAGACCCCACCTCTCAGAGGCTCCACCACCTCCCCTCCTTGAGGATTAAATCCTTAACATGTGGGCTTTTGGAGGACATTTAAGATCCAAACTGCAGCATGCTCTATATCTGGATGAGGAAACTCAGGCAGAAAGTCAATCTGAGTCATTGATTTAGCAAACCCAAGGGTAGATGGACAGATGGACAGATTGGGAGCTCATTTGAAGAAAGTCAGTCTTTGAGTGCTGGCTCTGGATGGGCAGTATGCAGACTCATCTGGCAGAAAACCTACCATTGGAGCAAAAGAGGAAGGTGAAATATTGGACTTCCTGACTCCCTGCCCCTCTGCCTGGCCACAGACTTCAGTTGCTCCTTCTGCACGCTCACAGATTCCATCTCTGTGAGATCAGCCCAAAGCCTTTTCCCCTCCCTCTGCCTTATGTTTTATCTCATTTCTGTGGGAATCCTTTTGGGTGAGGACCAATGCTGACTCTATTTTTCTGGACTGAGTTTATTTCATCCCAGCAGCCATGTAGTATCAGGATGGTATTCTCCCCCCTCAACACCCCCCTGCACCCCAAACCCATTTAAGTCAATGACTACATCCTCACAGAGGCAAAGAACACATATATTTCTCCAGAAATGTAGTAAATGTTAAAGCTTGTTTTACGAGGGGCTCCTTAGCTGTAATCTGATTCCCACATGTTAATGTGTTGCAAATTACTAGTAAATGCTCTTTTTCAGTAATCTGCAAACTGATGTTTGCTTTCAACAAGTGAGTCATTAGTAGAAAAGAAAATGACCCTTCACATTCAGGAATGCTGATAAACTCAGATTTTAAATCAAAAAGCCCTTGACGAAATACATTTGGTGGGCCCAGTTTGTAATCTACACAGAGCAGTGATCTGTGGTGCACAAAGACTGCAGCCTAGGAATGATGCAAACAGAGTTGCTCTTTCCTTCTAGCCACTCATCTGTACTGTGTTGTCTCGGGTAAGCCATGTCTGCTCAGGGTCCCTACCATGGCTATATGAGCACGTCTACCATCTTGAAGACCTTGACCGCTAAACCCTTCCGCTAGAAAAATTTAGCAATCCTTCTTCAAAATTTACCAAAGTCTTGTGCTTTTGCATGAGGGGACTTGTTACAACTGACCCACAACTGATGAATTAATAGTTTAATGTGTCCTTTTCTACATTGTGTTCAATAAAACATGCTAGTTCTGGAAGGTTAGGGAAAAGTGTATCATGGTAAAATAATTTTTAAAAGCCCTCTTTGGAGCCAGACATGGTGGTACATGCCTTCAATCCCAGCACTTGGTATGAGACAGGAAGATTGTAGGATGGAAGCCAGCCTCAGCACCTTAGTGAGACTCTCAGCAATGTAGTGAGGCCCTGTTTCAAAATAAAAAACAAAAAGAGAAAGGGATATAGCTTAGCAGTAGAATACCCTTGGGTTCAATCCCTGGTACAAAACCAAAAACAAAACTCTCTTTGGAGAGTCAGAGTAACGCCCACATTTTAAGAGTTCAAAGTCCTTTGACAAAGACAGTGTTTAAATTAAACTAATTTGATTAGGTGGAAGATAAGTGAATGCTTCCTTTTTCTAAACATTTATGTTTCCCATGATACCCTATGAGATGGGATTCAGGCATAAGGTCTAGATGGGCTCAATCAGTGAGTCCTGGAGGAGGAAGTGGTCACAGAAGGAGGGGGTGGGTTTGCACGTCATGATAAGCATAGTGCTGCAGGCCTCTGGCTTTCCCCAAGGTGGCTGTGGTGGAGTGCCATGGTCGCTAAATGACTGTGAGTACCTCTACTGAAGACAGGCCACCTCACAAGTCTGGCCTCCCAGGGAGTAATAATAATTATATAATATTTAATGTTATATTGATAAATATTACATCTAACAAAATAAATATTATAGTAGACTTTACCTTTAAAGTTGAGAGTTGGCACTTTAGTCAGAGATCATTATGATCTCTCATATAAAGATTTGGTTTTTAAAAAATTTTAATCCCTAGCTGGGTATATCACTTTACAATATGATAATATTATGTTAACAATAATAATTATGATTGTTGTGATTATAATAATCATAATTATTATTATTCTCTTGCTTTTTAAGATAGATAGATTGAGTCTAGATCACAACTAAACCTTGTCTACTCCAGCCATAGCAACTATTTAATACTTGAGCATGGTCCACAAAACTAGTGGTTCACAGGATAGATATTTGGAAAGGCTTTTCTTAAAAATAGGGCTTTGGGAGGGTCTAGATCTCAATTCAATAGAATATAGGCTCTGAAAGTGCAGATTTCAGGTACTGTCCCATGGGAAAGAGATTGTGACTGTACATGTGACCTGTTCTTTGCCTTCCCTGCACTAGAAGATCTTGAGGCTTTTTCTAGATCTATGATTCCTTGGAAACATTAGCTGGACTAAGCATCTGTTCTTTGCCTTCCCTGCACTAGAAGATCTTGAGGCTTTTTCTAGGTCTATGATTCCTTGGAAACATTAGCTGGACTAAGCATCTGTTCTTTATCTCACACCCTGCTAGGCCTTTATGAGGAAACAACAATGAGTAAATGGTTTGATTTCCCATTGAGACTAACGAGAGGCTAGAGATTTATATATGAAATCATTAGGGAATGCAAAAGGATATAAAATTAAGTGCTACATTTTTGAGGTTTAATATATCTAACTTATTAAATGCATAAATCAAAAGCAGTTCTTCCCATTATCTAAAATTTCTTTCTCTAAATTAGTGGTTTATATATGGTCCATAAATATACTGTATTTTGCCCACATAGAGTTTTGTTTAAAGGGAATTAGTTGACAACATTTGCAAAACTAGGAGATATTACCTTAAAAATTATAAGCTGGCTCTATTGGCAGAGATAATTATACTCTTTTATAACATAAAGATTTTTAAAAAATTTTAATCCTCACAATTATTCTTCACAAGAGACAGTGGCTGTCTGGTTTGTTTTTCTGATTTCTTTAAAGTTTCCAAATGCAATTGTGTTCTTGAAAGAAGTCCATTAGATTAATGAAAGACCCACCTTATGGAAAGAAGAAAGAGAAAGCAGCAGTGGATAGATGAAGTCTGAGGTGGAGACTGAAGCTTGGGTGTGTCACTTGGTCTTTCTGGGAGTGGTGTATCCAGCTAGTAAAAGGTCTAGAGATGGAACACAAGCCCACTGTGTGTTCTGCATACTTTATCATGGCCCCTCCAATGGAAACAAATGAGATACTACTTAAAACTTGTAAAGAAAAAATTAGAAGGTAACAGTAGGTCTAGGGAAAGATGAAGCTTGCAGAGACTAATGCTTTCTCCTTACCTGAGACTTTGTGACTTCTCTGCTTCTCCAGGACTGCTTCAGTCAGACTTCTTATGTCAGACAACAGGAGGAAGATATACTTTAAAGAGCATATTATAAGGATAAGTAAAAAAAAAAGGCTTTCTAAAAGAAGAAAGCATTTGCTTGATTGCCACATGTATGATAGAGTCCTATCAACCCAGTAGTTGCAACTTTGAATGCTTTCAGTCACTGAGAGAGTAGGGCAGGCCGGTGGTAAGTCTGCAGGGTACTGTGGTGGCTGCAGCAAGCTCTGGAGCATTTATACCATCTCAAAGAGGGAAGCTACCATTTACCTTCTGTTTACCATTGCTACATGAGAACTTTGTCCAAGATTCACAATTTTCATGAGAAGATAGAAATTTAGATTTTTGTATGAAATATCTAGATTAAAAACAAAATCTGTGAGTCACCAATTTGTAGTCAGTCTCTGCTCAAGATCTCCACTTGATTAGGCTACTTACAAGCAAACATAGGAAAAGAGTTTTTATGTCCCACAACACGGGGGAAAAAAAGAACAAAACCCTTTCCTTAATAAAACATCTAGTAACTGTAGATGAAATGCTAATCATAATGTTTTAAATGTGTTATGCTCTCCAAAGAGTGAGATAAAGCTCTAAGGTAGTGAGCATTGAGCTGATGAGATGCCTGTCCTGGATTTGGGATGAATATACTTCCCTATCTTAGAGGCTCAAAAACAATCTACAAAGCCAAGGACTCCTAAATACCTAATTCTTTTTTTTTTTTTTTTTTCTTTTCTTTTTGCGGTACTAAGTATGAAACCCAGGGGCATTCTACCTCTGAGCTATATCCCCAGCCCTATTTTTTTTATTCTTTATTTTGAAACAGGGTCTCACTAAGTTACAGAGGGCCTCACTAAGTAGCTGAGGCTGATCTTGAACCCGGATCATTCTGTCTCAGCCTCTCAAGTACTGGATTACAAGCATGCACCACTACACCTGGCCCTAATTTCTTATTAAAAGTAAGAAATATAAATAGATCTATCCATCAACATATGAATATATCAAGGAAACTGGCTGTTTTGGCCTACACCGTGGTTGGAAAAATGTTCGCTAAGGTGTAGGAACCCTAAAGCTAATAAATTAGTTTAAAGATTACCCAGTGGGAAAGTGCTATGCTATCTGGCATTTGAATGGAGTAGTACCATTCACCAAGAACCACAGATCATTTTCACAGCTAAAACTCAATTGCAGATAAACTTGAAACTGGGAGCTGGGTCAAAAACTCCAGCATGCAGTGATACTAACCACCAGGAATAGAAGGCATGAGATTTGACTCTCTGGGATATGCAGAAAATATAGTTCCCAGATGGAGATTGTGAAATACGTATTGTCAAAATGATACAAGAGCCTTGGGGAGGTGGAAATGATTGATGGAAAAAAATTTCTAGAAATAAAATTAAGTCATTGAAATTAAAAACTAAATTGACATGTTAATTAGTCACTGAAACAAACTTAGAGAGAGATTTAATGCATGGAAAAGTGTATACAATGAAATTATCCAGAATACAACAGAGAGAAAACAGATGAAAAGGAAAGTTATGGTAGAATAGAATGTTTGGACACTTTCTTTCCAATAACTATTAAAAACTCGGGAACAAACAACAGGGAGATAAATAAAAGCTAGCAGAAACTGGTGGGGATTTGACCTTCACTGAGTAAGATGCAAGTTTACATGGATCTTTCTTCTAAAGGTACTTCTCAGTTCATCAGTGTGAGGCCCATGGTGCTGAAGCAGAAAAGAGCAGTCTTACGGGACTGAGGGATCAGAGATAAGGTTATGGAGTCTCAAAGAGGTCTAAAATTGAGGAGGATTCCAGAAAGGAGTAAACCTCATAGGGTAGCCCCCAAATGTGCATATAAACTCCCTTGAAATCATTACCTGTTCCTTAGTCTTGACATGAATAGGATGAAGCTCCAAGAAGCCTGAATCAGTCCATGTTCTGTTTCCATAAACAAAATACTTGACATTGGGTAATTTATAAAGAAAAGAGGTTTAGTTTGACTCATGGTCCTTGGCTGGGAAGTCCAAGATCATGGCACCAGCATGAGTTTGGCTTCTGGTGAGGGCTTCTTGCTGTTCCATGCATGGCAAAAAAACAAACAAACAAACAAACAAAAAAACAGAGGGCAAGTGGGCTTGCACAAAGAGAGAAAAGGGGCCCAACTACCACAGTGGCTAACCCACTCCCATGAAAGCATTAGTCCACTCATAGAGACTCCCACTCTGTGATTCAAACACTTCCTGCCAGACCCATCCCCTACCTTTGCTGCACTGAAGCCTGAGCTTCAACATGAGCTGTGATGAGGACAAAGCCTAATGAAGCCTATAGAGAAAACCATAGGAAGCTGGAGTGGCTGAGCAGAGTCCCACCATAGCCCAGCACAGGCATACCGAGTGTGCAAGTCCAGACCTGCCTGACACGTTAGATGGAATTGAAAAATGTCTAAAGCTTTAAAAATTAAACCCAGATGCTGTGTTGTAGGAGTCTGGACTAAGGGGTTCATCCTATGGTAGGTGCAAAATTAAAACAGAGCCACCCTAAAACCAACCCTCCGAAAATCAAATTCATCTGCCAGTAATTTAACTAAGTGCTGAAACAGGAGTGAATACTTTTCAGAGGAAGATAGTAGATTCCTGTCTTTACAAAGCCTCACCCATCATATCTAGTTAAAATAAAATGTTATTAGACTCGCAAAGATACAGGAAAATGTGACAAATAGTCAATAGAAAAATAAATGATAGAAAGAAACCCATAGACTAATTAGATGATAAATTTTACAAGGGTTTTAACATAATTATGGTAAATATGTTAAGAAATTTATAGAAAAGCATGAGTATAATGGATAAAAAGATAGGGAATTGACAGAAGTGATCTGTACATTGTAAAAAGAATCAAATAAAAAATCCTTGTATGAAAAGCGTAATATCTAAAAAATCATATTTCCTGAATCTGCAACATATTGAGCAAAGAAAAAGAAAAGAGTAATGACCACAAAGATGGGACAATAGGGATCATCTAAACTGAAGGACAGAGAGGAAGAAAAAAATTTTAAGTGAACAGAGCCTTATTAAGCTGGGGGACCATTTCAAGCAGCTTAACCCACATATAAGAAGGAAATGAAATAAAAAATGGGGCTGGAAAAAAAATGCAACTATATTGGCTGAAAATTTTCTAAAGTTGGTGAAACAGTAGCCAAATCTGCAGGAAGTTCAACAAGTCTCAAGCAAGCCAGGCATGGTGGCGCATGCCTGTAATACCAGTACTTGGGAAGCTGAGACAGCCTCAGCAAACTTAGGGAGGCTCTCAGCAACTTAGCAAGACCCTGTTTACAAATAAAAGATAAAGAAAATAGGGCTGGGGGTATAGCCTGGAGGTAGAAGGCCCCTGGGTTCCACCCCCAGCACCACACAAAAATAATAAATAAATAAATAAAAAACAAGTCCCAAGCAGAAAATTTGCACTCCTTGGGCAAATAAAAGTATATATAACTACATCATAGTCAAACTGCTGGAAAACCAAGTAGCAAATCCTAAAAACATTAAAATAAAAAGGGTAAAGTATGTAAAAGGGAATAACAAAAATGATGGTTTATTCTTCATGTGAAAAAGGGGGCTAGAAGACATAGAACAATATCAAAGATGTGAAAGAAAAATGCCAACTTGAAGTTTTATAGTATCTATCAAATGCAAGTGAAATAAAGACTTTTTAGGTAAACCAAAGTTGAGAAAAATTATTGCCATCACACAGACCCACACTATGACACTATAAGAAATTCTCATAGATGTTCTTCAGGTTAAAAAAAAAAGAATATTAGATCGAAATTTGTAGCTGCAGGAATAAAGAATGACTATTAAAAATGGTAACCATTTGAATAAATAAAAAAGACATGTTGGACTTGGTAAAAATTAAAATTCATCATTCAAAACACCACTAGGAAACTAAAGTCATTGTATGGCAGAAAGTATCTACCCCCTAGAACCTGCTGCCACCACTCTGGAGAAATGGCCTGGGGCTGTGTGCTAAAGACAGATAAGAAGAAAAGACTGTGAAGTCTCTACTCTCAGGAACTCCCTTTCTCACCCTCAAGCTAGGACTCAAGGGTGTGTCCCAGACCTTTGTCTGTGTCCTTGTTCCCATTTCCAGGTTTCAGGCTGCCTTGAGTCCATGCTAGGGGACACTGGAGGAAAACTGGAAATTCACTACCTATTTAGTGGTTCTTTGAATTCTAGCCTCCCTCCTCCCCCCATTCTGCTAACCCAGAATCCTCCAATAGCTGATCCAGACATAGAGATGCACTGAGTAGGAGAGTCTGAGTAGGAGAGTAGGTGAAATGCATCTCTCCATCTTTTCATATCCCCTGGATTACGTTTTGAGCATGTTAAGCCTGAGGTATGCATGGGACATCCAGATGGAAAAGCATATCTGGAGCTTAAATCCGAGCTTGGGGCAAGAGATAAAATCAATGTATAGATGTTTCCAGCCAGGAGACTGGATGAGAGCAATTAGGGAAAGTGTGTAGAATAAGAGGACCAGACTGAGAATAGAACCCTGGGACCATTCACATCTAAGTGGTCAGACAGGCAGGAGGAAAACCAGGGCACACTACTGTCAAATCTCCATCCCAGCTCTCTTCTGAAATGTGCACCACAGCGTTTCTCAGTGTGCTTGGCCCATGTTTGACAAAGTTTTGTCTATACACCACCCGTATCAGGATCACCTGGGGGAGGGGGTTAAACATGTCAAATTTTAGGCCGTAGTCCAAACTTATTTAATTACAATCAGAAGTGGTAGAGCCTGCCTGTCTTAGTTTTAGAGTAGCTTTCCATGGATTTCTCATGAACAGGTGGAACACTGGTGCCCTAGGCCTTGGGAAGATAAAACTCCTGAGCTTGTCATTAGCATAAAGCAAAGAAGGAAACAGAGAGATTCCAAAAGTATGGAAAGTGGTATTGTAGGAGAAAGAGGAGAAGGAGGAGGGTTGAGGAGGAAGAAAGAGATCCTTTATTCTCTTTATTCCAGATCCACGGTGGACATTCTTGGAGCAGCTAGGTGTTGGTTTAGTCTTGGGAGATCCACTTTGGCAACTAATCAGAGGCCCAACAGGATCATGCAGAGCTGTGGGTAGACAGGGTGTGGGGCGGGGGGGATCGAGGCCAGGGCGGAGAGAAGCCACTGCAGCTGTGCTGAGCATTGTGATGACCGTGATGGAGAACAAGCAATTCAGGCTGACATGCTCCTTCTTTAAACAGCATCCAATGATAAGTTAGCCCTGTTGCTTTTACATGACTCAATCAACATAGGTTAATTGGTACATTTATGCCAAATTCAGTAGTCATGTTTTATGCCTTGGGTACTCCAGCCAAACAGCATGTGTTTGGATGGGGAAAGAAACTTACTGAGATGCTAAGCTACACACATTCCCACACCTCCCACCACTCCTACTAAGCAGTAAACTTCAAAAATCTTTTGAAGAAATCCAACAGCTAATGTCAAGTAGAAACCACATTAGTTGACATGGGAATTAATCACGAAAAGTACTCAAAGAAAAAGAACTTGACCCCTTTTGAGTCTCCCAAGAATCAGTGCAATACAAGCTTTCTTGGACTTCACATAATTACTTCCCAACCTTGATTCTTTCCTGTGTTTGCCTCAACCACGGCAGTGGCCATATCTCCTTCCTCTCCACATTCCTAACTCCCAGCACAGCATCTGGCAGGCACCAGAAACCCAGTACTTTTGCTATGCTAAGCTTAATTTTGATTCTAATGTCAATTTGACATGGATTTCTCCTTAGTGTCTCTTACAATTCTTTTTTCCTCCTCTAGATTTCTTCTCTTCTTCTTCCTCTCTACCTCCTTCTTCTATACTTTTCTTTATCCTACATTTTTTTCCCTCTCTCTTTCAGTGACATTTATTGCCAGGAAAGGACAAAGTTGTGAACTGGAGTGTGAAAAAACAAGTTCTTCCAGTCTCTTTCAATCTCCCTTCTCTTTTCTTTTCTATCCTTTCACTTTTTTTTCCTTCATCTCCTCTATTTTTCTTTCCCTCTTTGTACCCTTTATGATTCTCTTTCCAAAGTCCTCTTTTTGTAGAAACATCTTATTAATATGAAGGATATAGTGCTATTCAAGTCACTGAAATAAAAGCTATTTCTCATTTCCTATTAACCCCACATATTTAATGATTCTTAATTTTCAATGAAATACTCTTCTACAGTACAAAATAAACTTTATCATAAAATGATACCTAATTTTTCAGTATTTTTGATTTGTGAATACACTAATGAAGAATTATTGTATCTCCATTGGTATCTGATAGACTGTTCTATCTGAAGTCTTGAGGAATCAAGGGATTTGACTCAAATTCCTTACACAAACTAAATGAGAGGAGTCCACTGGCTCCTTTTTATCTTCAAGACAATCTATTGTGTTAATTTGCCAAATCTTCTATGAACAGTGATCAAATGCTTATGGATAACAAGTGTGCCAGAAAATTACTTAGAAAATGGGTTGCTGGATATGTGTTTTAAGCAATAACTAAAGACACTTTATTTGAGTCTGTTGTTATTTTGACATATTATCAGTAGTTCACACGTTTCTGAGGTGTCTCGGCCATTTGGGGCCATCTGGAGGTTTCTCCGGTTGGTAGCCACTCCTGGCAAAGGAAGGAAGAGAATGAAAATTCAGACTGGCATATTTTTCTTTCTGAAAGCAGCTCTCAGAAAATCTGAGGTTCTGTGGAACTATATTACTTTTCAGGGAGAAACAACATAGAAGTGGAAGAAGGAAACCCACATCACTAGACTCCTCTGTACTACCCAAATTCTGAGCATTAACTCATTTAATCCTCACAAACACTGCAAGGGAACAGCTATTACCTTCACAGACCTGTCAAAAGAATGGGGCTGAGAGAGGTGAAATGACCTGATCAAAGTCACAGAGCTCGAAAGTGGTGAACCCAGGACTGGGACTCAGGCCTGGTCAAGCCCAAAGCCCGTGTTCTTCCAGCATACTTTCTTTAGTGGGGGGAAGCAGGCAGGTCTCTCCACCAGCACCCTGCCCCCCCCCCCCCCTCCTGATGCTGGTGTTTCTCCAGTGTGAAATTATGGACTTAAGAGAGTGTCACCTGAGGCCAAACTGCAAGCTGAAGAGTGAGACTGTTTTCATTATTACCTGTCCTACCCTGACTGCCTCATGATAAGAGCTGAATAATATTAAGTCCTTATAAGAGTAGGATACTTTCCAGTGTACCAAGGGCTTTATCAAATCCTCAAACTTCATCCACTTAACTTTCACTTTAGGCCTGTGAAGTCCTCATTTTATCCCAAATTTGCACACATGGGATCATAATATTGTAGATGTCAAAAGTCATGAGAGACCTGAGAGATGAGTGGGTTCAAACCATTCTTTCAGCAGATGAAGGTCCGGGGCCCCACAGCAGCTAAGGAATGCTACTAAAACCATACAGCAGAGTAAAGTCAGTTACACTATTTGTTTGTTTTTCCTTTCTAAAAACTCCACACCCAGATGACTACTGGGTGTTATTGGAAGGTGTGTATATGAAGAGAAGTGGGGAATTGTAAAAGGATGGAGGGAGGTGAGGAATAAATTAACCCTTCTCTAAAGGCATGTGTTTACAAGTTGGTAGAGTTCCTGTGAAATGATAAATTTACAAAGGCATTCAGATATGCTGGTGGCATAAAATTATTGCATGAGCCTCTGTAGACTTGTTTAAGACATTCTTCATCACACTATAAATGTAAATATTTAGAAATTGGAGCTGTGGAAATCAGCCTCTAAGATGGTCTCCAATCATCCTGCCTTCCTTGTCCAATTTCCTCCCCTTGAGCACCAGGCTAAATTTAGTGACTCACTTCCAGTGAGTAGGAAAAAATAGAAGTAATAGAGTGTGGATTCTGAGATAAATTCATAAAACTATGGCATTTGTCCTGAGTATTCTCTCTGTCTCTGTTTTTCAGCTGTGTTTATAGTCAGCCATACTATGAAGAGGTCCGGGGGCACGAACTGAGTGAGACCCCCAATCAATAGCCATCAGAAACAGACACTCAGTCCAACCACTCATGGGGAACTGAGGCTTAACAAAAACCAGGGAAGTGGACTTGGAGCTGGATCCTTCAAATGAGACCCCAGCCCCAGACAACTGCTTGACTACATACAGCCTCACAGAAGCCCTGGAGTCAGAGGTGCCCTACTAAGTGATACTGGGACTCCCAATACACAGAAACTGTGACACAATAAATGCTTGTTGTTTTAGACTACTGACATTGGGGAAATTTGTTACGCAGTAACAGATAGCTAATAAAAGAGTGAGACAAAGACAACAGAAATCTTAGCTAAATGATTATTTTCTTACTTTAATAAGTGTGCATCCCATTCCTGAAGGAACATTTTGAAATACTTTTCAAGTTTCCTGAGTATTGTTAACAATAAGCTTCTAAATCACAAAATTAAAGAAATTATCTCTTTTCCCCTTAAATTTATTGCTTGTCCCCAGCTATGATTAAAAATATGCCTTGGAAATGAAGACAAACACTTGGAGACTGACTCAGCTATAAAATGTGTTTGGATTTAAAGCATCCCTCAAACTTCCTGTGTTAGACAATGCAGCCAGTTTGGGAGGTGGGACATCCATGGATGGAAGGGATGGATCCCTGGGGGTGTAGCCAGGTAGTGTATTTGACCTTAGCCATTTCCTCTCTCTCTTTTCTAGCCACAATGAGCTGAGTGTGGCTTTTCCTCCTCACCCATACCCTAAAGCCCTGCCTTGGAGCTATTTTGCTATAAGCAGGCTGACCAGGGACTGGCCTCTCAACCCTTCAAAACTGTGAGCCAATAAACCTTTCTTCCTCTAAGTTGTGTTTGTCAGGCATTTTGATCACAGCAATGGAAAAGCTGATTGAAACACTGTATCTGGATTCAAGGCTTTGAAGGCATGGTGGAGTTGGTATTTAGAGGCCAGTCAC
Source organism: Graphiurus murinus (assembly GCA_004027655.1). NCBI lineage: Eukaryota > Metazoa > Chordata > Mammalia > Rodentia > Gliridae > Graphiurus > Graphiurus murinus. The sequence continues at coordinate 28,096 of PVLC010016971.1, forward strand.
CAACAGCTGGTCAGCCCTGGCAGGCACAAAAGGAGCCCCTGAACACTTGCAGACATTGCATTGCTTGTTTGCAGAGCTGGAAATCTGCCTGCAAAAGGCATGGACAATTCCCATTTTATAATCACATTTAGAAAGAGAAATATTTTCATGTTCTTCTTCCTACCCATCCAGTCAGTCTGTGATCAAGCTCAGCCTGAAAGGTGGAGGTTTACAGGCAAATAGAAGTTTCTGGCAGTAACGAGAATGGCAAATAGAGTGCCAGAAGAAACAGACCTGGCCTGGAGTGTAGACTCATGGGTTTACAAAGTCAAGTTTTGTGGGGATTTGGCAGGTGTGGAAACACCACAATACCAAGGAAAATAAATGAAATGGTGGTATCTTAGAAGCTATGCTCATTTGGAATATCTATCAATAAACCCAGAGTGGTAGATGAGGAGAGAGTAAGTCAAAAGCATTGTAACCAATGAAGATTAATTGCTTTCGAGGGTCCTACGACTGAAGGACACGGGTTCGGTTTATTTCTAAGAGCTAGGAGAGAAGCCTAGGTAGGGTCTCTGACCCAATACGTTGCTGTTAATTCCTTTTAAGAAAAGCATGAAGAAATCAGAGACCACTACCTCATGGAGCATATGACACCAGTATATTGAAGATATTTCACGAGAGTCCTCTCTCTTTTCTCTAATTCCCTCTTTCTTTCTTCTCCTTTTGCCCCCTCTATCTCTACTTATATCATCTATTTCTATCTCTCTCTTTCCTCCCTTCTTCCCTTTCCCTTTTGTCTCTATTTCCCTCTTAAAAATAAATTACCATCCTCCCTCACTGGCCTTCTTCTGTTCTATAATAGAGAAGCAAACAATCCCTCAGGAAGGTGGGCATGGGGACCCGAGGTCAGACTGTCTCAAGAGGACATCATGCAGTCTTGTCAATCTTTCCATTTTTAGGTGCACTAAAAGCCATATTGATACTATTTTTCAATCTAAAGGCTCATTATTTCTAGACACAGACTGTTCAAAATTTAATTTCCTCTCTGAGAGCATCAAACCACTCAACTCACATCCTTCATCATCAAGGAAGAGAACGTGTATATTTTTCAAAAGTATAAATTACTAATGACCCAGGGTGGCTTTTAAACATAGAAGTTCTATTGGGACCCTGTCATGTGAAAGGAACAGTCAAGACCCCCATCCTGGCCAGCTGTGGGATCTGTGATTGATTTCTGAAAAACCTGTACAAAAGAGAGAAAGAGAGAGAGAGAGAGAGAGAGAGAGAGAGAGAGAGAGAGAGAGAGAGAGAGAGAGAGAAGTTAAAAGATTGGTAAGAAGTGAAAAAATGAATTGAACACACATGTGCAGTCATTATTCATGTGAGCATTCTCTGTATTACTTCATAACACAGCTGTGTACACAAAAAACCAGTCCCTTTGCTTCTTCCTATTGGAGTTATATTAATTTCTGTTTAATGAAACACAAATGTTTGTGTGCGTGATTTCAAGGAGCACCATCTAGCTGGGTATTTGTTAAGCACTAGTTGGCATGACTATGCCCAACTAATACAAATGTCTATAGACCTTTCAAAGGCCCTGACAGAGCATCTTTTGAGCATGCCAGTTGCCATGGTCACCAGTGTGCACATTTGCAAGGAAAATTGGAAGCCATGCTCATTACGTCAAAAACTACATCGGGGGATAAAGAGAGCATGTTTGCCTCAAGAGCTGGCAATTGGCTGCTTGTTAGCCTTCCCGCCCACACACTTCCATCAAACAATGTCTCATTCAACTGCACAAGTCAAAGTTTACCACTCCCATCTTTCCAGCTGGAATAGGCAGAGGAGGGGGTTGTGAATGCAAAATCATCCCTCACAGAATTGCAGCACAGGGCCATGGGCTGACTCATTCTGGTGGCTTTGCAAGGACAATAGAGACGAGTCAGATGGATGATGGAGTGGGAAGCAATGACAACCTGGGTTCTGTGACTGTCTAGCGCTAATCAGATATTTGCCCTAGGCTGTGACATTTTGGATTTCTCCACCTTTAAAACAAGGTAGGCAAGAGAGATTATCTGTAGGGTCCCTCTCATCTTTCAAATCCTGTGTTTCTAAAAGATGGTCTGTGCTGATTCATTCATGGTGTGTGTGTGTGTGTGTGTGTGTGTGTGTGTGTGTGTGTGTGTGTGTCTGCTTTCTTTTTTAAAATATTTATTTTTTTGAGAACATGAATGCAGTATCCCATATTTTTACATGTAGTTAGCACGCAGAGTCATCCTCTTTCCCCACTACCCTTACTCAACTTGCAGATTACATAGCTACATTACTTTGAGAACTGATCTCAGAAAGCATCAACTTAAGCATTCTGTGATTACTTTTCTTCCCAATAACAATGGTAACCCACCCTAAAATAATCAAAATGGTACCTGTTTTGCATTCTGAGTTTTATTAGCATTTTCTTTTACTTATATTACTTGAAAATTTGTAATTTTAGAACTTATTCTCAACAAATATGCTTATGTTAATTAATATGCATACTAATTAATGTGCTAATATTACTAATACATATTAATACAGACTAGTATGTAATTAATTTTAATTATGTAGTGTGTGTGTGTGTGTGTGTGTGTGTGTGTGTGTGTGTGTGTAAGCTCTGAGTCTCTCCTGTGTTGGAAGCTTTCTTTCACTTACCAACCCCATCAAACTGGTCATTGCAGGTTTAAACAAGACGAAGTGGTTGGGAAAGGCTAGGTAGCTCACCTGAAGTTTCAAAGCTGAGCTTGGAGTCTCACAGGCTTGGATCTGAACACAGACCTATAAATGTCCAGTGCACTTCTGTGCTAGTTACTAAGCTACTTCTCTTTGTCTTCCTTTCATCTTAGCTTTAAAAAATTAGTGTGAAAACAGAAATGTTTATTGTAAAGAGATAAATCCAGTAAAAATTTGATCAGCCAAAATAGACTTTCTCCAGAAAAAGTAAAATTTCACTGATAAAAGTAATATATACATGTATGTGTATGATATTGAGAGTGACTAATACCTGGAAGGAAAGTTATTAGTCAAAGTTTGCCTAAAAGTTCATAATTTTTTGTTTTACTTTATTGATTGAGCTAACTACATGAATTTTATTCAAAGTTTAACAGATTATATCAAGAAATTAAATTTATCCATTGTCTTCTATGATAGGAATAAAGTTGCATTACAGTTGGTTTGAAAGTAAAAAAAAAAAAAAAAAGTAAGGCTTCAACTAAATGTCTTTTTTCCTTTTCAGCATTTTTGGGATATTTCTCTTTCACTGTAGGATTGCATAATAATCAAGGGTTGACGGATATGAAACTATGTTGTAAAATAAGATACATGACCAGTATTGTTATTGAAGAAATATATATTTATTTAAACAAACTTGCACATAGAGCTTATTGTATGCCAGGGACTTCTCTAAGAATTTGATTCTTCTAGGACCTTATAAAAAGTATTTACTGCTATTCTCTCCATTTTATAAATAGGGAAAAAGAAGTCGATGGATCAGTAATAATTTGATGGAACATAGCCCTCTCTGATCCTGGTTTAGGCAACAGTTATTAGGCATTACAGATCCTTAAACATACCTTTGAGTTGTCTTCCTCATATTTTTCAAAATATCAATTAAATTGCTTCAATTTTATTCCATCTGCAAAATTTACCTTGCCACAACTACAATTAAAGTTTTGATCTCCTTTCCCTGATTCAAATTTGAATTCTATTCAAATATATGCACTCTCTTTCCTGTATGTTAGTCTGGTAGAGTGAAGAAATTCACTGCCATTCAGAGATTATCACTGGATGGTAAATACCTAGCCCAAAGAGAATGGAGGGGGGAAGAGCAAAATGATAAATTTCCTTTCAGTGCTGTCCCTGGGTCTTATTTAGAGGTGCCTTAACTGCACACCTGCTGCGTGGGAGCAGTTAGAGGAAATCAGGCTCAAGAAAAGAAGTGGAAACCTAACCCAAGCTTCTGCACCCATTGAGCTAATCAAGACCTGCACTGTCACCCTGAGGCTATATAATCTGTATGCTGACACCATACAGATTTGGACTTTTGTCCTCTGGGCCCCATGGTAGAAGAAATTCTCCTTCCCAACCTGGTCTCCAGGTCATCATTTCTCTGTACCTGGCCTCCTGCAACAATTGGCGAGCCAGCCAGGAGGTCTGTGGTGGGGACTGTGGATCTGCCCACAGAAAATCCTAACTGGGACCCCAGAAACTCACGAGATATGGTGAGCCTCTGGGATTATAATAAAGCATTGCTACAGGGCATACAGAGAGGGAGTCAACAGACCAATAATATAACAAAAGTCAGCAAAGTACTACAATGGTAAGACCAGAGTCCTAGTACCTTTTACAGTAGTTATGTGAAACCTATCACATGTTCACTCCCTTCAACCTGGAGGCACAGAAAACCAGCCAACCACAAATATGGCCTTCATTAGTCAGAGCACAGGGGACCTCTGCCACAAGTTACAAAAGCTAGATGGTTTTGCTGGAATGAATGCCATTCACTACTGGAAATTGCCAACAAGGTCTTCACAAAGCATGGTGTAGAAGAGAAAAGAGAAGTGGACAAGAGGATGAAGAAAGAAGCTGATCTAATGGCAGCAGTGCTGACATGTTCCTCAGCCACAGGTCAAAGGCCTCCACCAGGAAAACCTCCAGGAAGAAGACTGCCCCTATGCTGGGACTAGTGCGCCTTCTGCAAAGAAATTGGGCACTGGAAAAATGAGTGCCCTAAAAGGAAAAAACAAGGTCAATCACAGTGTGAACTACAAGAAGATTAACCCCCACAATTGCTCACTGTTGGAGTGGCCAATATGTTTGAAGATTGAAGAGGACCGGGCTCCATTGCTCCTGGTGAGTCCATGGTCTGAATGGCAGTAGAGGATCAGGACATTGACTTTCTGGTTAACACAGGAGCTGAGCATTGTCATTATAAGTCCCACTGGTCCTCTCACCAAAGACTGAATAGATATCATTGGGGATACAGGTAAAACCACCCAGCAGGCCTTCCAAGCCTAGGAGCTGCAGCATAGGAGGATGAGAAACTATACATCAGTTCCTCTCTTTGCTGGAATGTCCAGTCTCACTGCTGGAGAGAGACATTTTGAGAAAATTATGGGCTAACATAACCTTTTCCTAGGCAGGAAAATTGCATCTCAAGGTACCCTCTCCACCAGCAACCAACATGCTTTCTGTCTCTATGAATTGACTACTGTAAGTACCTCATATAAGTGGAACCATACACTATTTGTTGTTTTGCAACTGGTTTATTTCATTTGGCATGTCCTCGAGGCTCATCTATATTTAGCATATGGCAGAATTTGCTTCCTTTTTAAGGCCGAATAATATTCCATTGTATAGATATAACACAATATGTTTATCCATTCATTTGTTGATGGACATTTATGCTGCTTCCTTTTTTGGGCTATTGCAAATAATGCTGCTGTGAATATTAGTGTATGAATATCTGAGTTCTTTTTTTTTTTTTTTTTTTTTTTTGCAGTACTGGGGATTGAACTCAGGGGCATTCTACCTCTGAGCTATACCCCCAGCCCTATTTTTTATTCTTTATTTTGAAACAGTGTCTCACTAAGTTGCAGAGGGCCTCACTAGGTAGCTGAGGCTGGCCTCGAACCCAGATCCTCCGGTCTCAGCCTTCCAAATGCTGGGATTACAAGCATGTACCACCACACCCAGCTTATATCTGAGTTCTTGTTTTTGATTCTTCTAGGTTTATACTGAGAGTGGAATTACTGTATCATGGTAATTCTGTTTTCATCTTTTTATGAGCCACCACCCACCACACTGTTTTACATAGTGACTGTACCATTTTACTTTACCCCTAGCAGTGGACAATAGTCCCAGTTTTGCTGCATCTTCTCCAATATTTGTTATTTCATAATTTTGGATAATAGCCATCCCAAAAGGTGTGAAATGGTCCGACATTGTTTTGTATTTACCTAATGATTAGTGGTGTTTAACTTCTTTTTATGTGCTTTTTTTAATCATTTATATCTTCTTTAGAGAAATGTATTAGTACTTCACTCATTTTTTTTTAAATTGGTGTTTGTTTTGGCTCTTGTCACTCACTTTCAGAAGTTCTTTATATATTCTGGACATTAACCTTTCATCAGATATATGATTTGCAAATACTTTCCCCATTACATAAATTGCCTTTTCACTCTGTATATGCCTTTAAACTGGCTTTTTATATTCACTGTGTTGCATTCTTAAGGTTTATTTCCTTGTCTGAAGCTTTGCATTCACAAAAGTATGTATATGGAGCTTATTCCCTATAATGCATAGAATTTGCAAAATTTCTTTTTTTTTTAATTTTTATTTTTGTATATGTACATTTTTGTTAGGTACAAATTGATAAAGACAAATGTGCACACATTTCTCATCTGACCCTTTCCCCAATTCCCACCCCGCTCCCTCGCCCTCCCTCCCTCTCAAGTTCAGTTCAGTGAGTGACCTTGATATAATTGTGTAAGTACATCATGT
>PVLC010016972.1:0-34594 GCA_004027655.1 Graphiurus murinus
TCATTGTTAGTTTGGTCATCCTCTAAGAGTGATATTCTATTTTCCATGTGATCTAATCTGCTGTTTATAGTTTGCATTGATGCCTTCATTTCGATTATTTCATCTTTTACTTCCTTCAATGCTTCTGTTTGGTTTCTCTTTAGGTCTTCAAATTCTCTGTTTATTTGTTCCTTTATGTCTTCCTTTATTTCTTTAAAGTACAGTATCATGTCACATCATAATGTATGTCATAGTGATAGTGAGTGACATACCTGCACAAGCACCATTTATAATAGCAGCCAAAAGATAAGACAACTAGAAATAAACTTAACAACATGTGGGAAAAATCCATAAGTAGGAGACTAAAGTATTACGAACTTAAGTGAAAAGTTGAATGAATAAAAGTATAAATTTTGTTCTTGGATGGGAAGACTCAATATCAGAAAGATGAGTATTCTCCTTGAGATAACCTATATATTTGTTAATAGTATAGCAAACTCACTAGAAGTATCTTTTTTGTGTGTGTTACTAGGGAATGAGTCCAAGAGCACTATACTACTAAGCTACTCCCCCAGCCCTTTTTATTTTGAAACACAGTCTCACTAAGTTGGCAAGACTGTCCTCGAACTTATGATCTTTCTGTTTCCACCTTGCTAGTATTAGAATTACTGGTGTGTGCTACCACACCTGGCTTCACTAGATGTATTTTAACTTAAATGTGATTATAAAAATTATAAAGATTGTGGCAAGATAAAGAAATAGCAATATGGCAGATAACATGCAAGATATTAAATCCATTTTAAATATTCCATATTTGAATGTGTGCTGTTAGAGTATGAGTGGACTGAATCAAGAAAATCAGAGTAGAATAAGAAATGTGGAAAATACAAATATGAATTACAATCATGATTAAAGTGGTACTTCAAATCAGTAGGAAAAAAGGATTATCAAACAGGTGGGAAGATCAAACATTTTAGTATCAAAATGGAACCAAAAGTAATCAAATGATATGAATGGATTTTATTTTATGATATTTACTTAAGAAAGACTTTTTTCATTTTAAAACAGGATTTTTTAATACTTTTATTGGTATATTATAATTAAAAGTTCAGAAAATAAAGCTGAGAATCAATAAATAGAATGGCATCAAATTAAAAAGCTTCTGTGCAGCAAAAGAAACAATGAAGAGTCTGAAGAGAGAGTCTATAGAATGAGAGCAATCTTTGCCAGCTACTTTTCTGATAGAGAACTAATAGCCAGAATATATAAAGAACTCAAAAAAAAAACGTAATACTAGTAACACTCAAATAGCCCTATCAAAAAGGAACAATTGAATAGACATTTCTCTAGAAAAAAGTAAAAATGGCCAACAAATATATGAAAAAATGGTTCAACATCATTAACAATCAGGGAAATGCAAATTAAAACTACACTGTGATTTCATCTAACTCCATTTATAATGACAGTCAGAAGGCAAACAATAATGAATGCTATTAAGGGTGTGGGAAAATAGGGATTCTTACATAGTTTTGGTGAGATTTTTAATTGGTCTGGCCAAGATGGAGATCAGCATGGAGGTTCTTCAGAACACTAGGAATGGAGCTATCATATGACTGAGCTATACCACTCCTGATTATCCTTCCAAAAGAATTGAAATCAGAATACTATAGTGATACATGCATATTCATAGTTATAGCAGCACAATTCATAATAGCCAAATTATGTAACCAACCCAAGGGTTCATCAACAGAACAATGGATAAAGAAAAAGTGATACATACACACAATGGAGTTTTACTCATCCATAAAGAAGAACAAAATTACTTAATTTGTAGGAAAATGGATGGAACTAGAAAATATTATTCTAAGGAATATCAGCCAGTCTAAGTAAGTCAGGGGTCACATGTTTTCTCTCATATGTGGAAACTGGAGAGAAAATATAAAACAAAAGGGACTTCAGATAAATGAGGAGAGAGACCAGCACAGTACTAGGAGGGATTGGGGGAAGGAGATAGGGAAGAAGAAAAGGAGATATGAGGAAGGGGATATTTTGAAAAGTGTTATTTCCATATACAAATGCATCACTACTAATACCACTAACATGTACAGGGATGGAAGAGGGAGGAGCAGAGTAGGATGAGGAGGAAATTACAACAAGTGTTGTGTGCAGATTTTAGTCCTCTATTCTAAAATCATTTTTAGGAATTACATATTTCAGGCTCAGCTATCCCATGTCCTAAAAATACCTGTTCCTTGAATACAGGGCATTTAATTGCTTTTTTGGACACTCTACCACACAAATGAGTGACAGAGTCTGATTACAGCTTGATTAATTCATATAAAATAAGAAAGGAGGACATTATCAATTTATTTCTGACTTTCTTTGGACCATGCAAAATGCGCCAAATTCTCCATAGTCTGTCAAATCCTCACAGGTTTCCTAGATGACTCTCATGTTCCTTAATTAAATGACTTTGTTTTCCAGTCTATTTGAATGACATATAAGCTGTAATGCATACCTGTCTTCTTATTTAGCTTATATGTATTTCTTTTTTCTTTTAAAATCCATCCATAAGTGACATGTGGAACAAATATAATGATAATTCATTTACTCAGGATACACAAGACCATAGATAATATTTATGATTTGCCAGCCACAGTAGTAGTAGAATCCCTGTTGCCTATCTCCCCAGGAATGCAGATAGTTTTAACATTTCTGAAATTATAATCCATGTGTGAATGAATCTGCACATGCATAGGCATCACTGTGAGAATTTGTGTGAATTTGCAGTTTGTTGGGTGAGAGGTAAGGGTTAGCATTTCTTCTCTTCATTATGCTATATTATTTTCTGCTAACAATCTTGCTTTTTCTTCTTTTGTTTTATCTCTACTTTCTTTTTTTACCTTCATTTCCAAGGTGTCCCTGATCATCCAACTCTTATTAGGTAGTTAAATTTTGCACATGCCAATCTCTGTGTCCCCAAACACACATAGCTAATCAAGAATAAAACCATTTATTGTAAATTTACCTCTAGAATGAGTCCTTCTTTCTCTGATTTTGAGGATGGATACATGCTCATTATGATCTGGTAGACAATTATAACATGCACATTTAAAGTGTAGGTGGATAGAAGAGTACTCTGTGTTATGTGTTAAGACTTTTTATTTTACTCATTTAAAGACAAAGATTTAAATGTGCTTGTTTAAATTCAACAAGCCCTTAGAGCCATGAGGCCTTGGGGGTAAGAGGTGCTTAAAACCAAATAGCACAGGAGCTGAAGAAGTAATTATATGCCAGACTGAATATGGAGTTGAACAAAGAGTGAGCTGATCTGGGAACAGGGGATGGCAAACTAAATTATATCCCAGGTATCTAGATATCAGCAAACCTGGAAAATATGCTTCTTCACACATTTTTACCAAATTTTGCAAAATGCAATGCTTTTCAGATGCTTAGCTAATCTGATTTCACCCTTCTTTTCTGCCTTTTTTATATATTGCTTTAACCTATACTTTCAAAATGTTATATGGAAGGATGTTTTTAGTGAAGAATGCAAAGACTTCATAATGTATTGTGTATTTTGGATTATGGGTGGCAGGAAATAAAAACTAATTGGAGTGGAATTTCAATGTCCTTATTCCCCTGAAGACCAGCCCCTAAAACCTCCCTCACTTCTTTGTCAACTTTTCCATAAGGCAGCATGACAGAAAAGGGGCAAGATGAGAATTACTCTGAGCAGATTTTAGGTATTCTAGATTGGTAGGATTAATTTTTATTTTAAAGGCCTAACATGTTCCACATTTTCCAGTTATGGAGAACATGTTGGGAAGGAGACAAAGAAGTATATATCTAAGACAAGGAAGTCGGGCTTGAATGTGAACATAAGCCCAAATTATCATTTTTTCCATTTCTCTTAAAGTTGATGGCTCATATTTGATGAAAACAAAAACTGCACCCATAAAAACTGATTTTGAAAGGCATCAATCTGATTACAAAGGAAGAGGTTATTTTACATTTCTAGAAACATTTTCTTAAATAAACACTCTGTGAATATACAAGTCTGCATTTTTGTTTAGGAAAATTATTTCAAAATATAAAAAAAAATGAATTTAGGGTGTTGAGAAATAATTTCATTTTAAAAGCCAATGTTGAAGTCTGTTTTGCCATAGCATTGCAATAAGGCAAAAAAAAATGTTTCAAGTTAGCAGTGAATTCCTGAGCTGCTAAACAAGTGTATTTTGCTGAGTTATTTTTTATTAAATTATATGAAAATTGGAAAGAGACTCAGCTTATCATGATCTGTCTGATACTTCATAGAAGACTAAAAGGAGAGGGAGAGAACAAAAGTGAGAGTAAGAGTGGCTATGCTAGAGCCACAGAACATGTAAGACTTACATGTAGTTTCCACTGAAGTCCTAAATTTACTCTGGAATGATGAGGAGAGTAATTGAGAGAGCCCCATTTTTTTTTTAATTCAAGAGACTCTAGACAAAGGAGAAACCTTAGATGAGCAAAGAAGGCAACCTAAATGAAGGTGATGGAAGGGAAAAGAGGGAAACTCCCTAAGGAACATGATGTATAATCACAAACATATCAAAGTCAATCACTAAGCAGAACATGAGAAGGAAGGAGTGGGGAAGGGATGGGGTGGGAACTGGGGAAGAAGTTTAAATGAAGGAGGTTTGCATGTATGACTCTACCAGCTTGGCCTCATTAAGATGTATGATTACAAGGCACCAGTTAAAAAATGTTAAGCACCAATTATATTCCAGGCACAGAGATTTTGATTAAAAGTGTATAAGACAGATACATGATTTGGAGGAGCTTACATTCAATGGGAGGAAAAGAAAGGATATAAAAGAATGGAATTAGGCTGGATGTGGTAGCACTTGCCTGTAATCCCAGTACTTGGGAGACTGAGACAGAAGGATTGCAGGTTCAAGGCCAGCCTCATCAACTTGGTGAGATTCTCATCAACTTATCTAGACCTTGCTTCAAAAGAAAAAATAAAGTAGGGCTGGGGATGTTGCTCAAAGGTAGAACACCCGTGCGTTCAATCAGCAGTAACACACACATGCATACACACACACTCACACACTCACACACACTCAGGAGTAGAATGAACAATTTCAATGCAGAATAGATTCTGTGAGAGAAGTAAGCATAGGTAAGAGCAGTGGTAGGCAGCAAAGCTAGTGACAAGTATCCTGAAGAAGTAACAGTTAAGCTGAGATACAAAGTACAAATAGAGTTTGTCAGAAAAGAGTCTGAGAATGGGAGAAAAGATAAAAGAGTACATGTTAGGCAATTAAAACAGCATGTGCAAAGGCCCAATGGTTGGGATGTTTTTCACTATAACCTAATAACACTATACACAGAAGCATTGGAAAGGAAAAAAAAATGTCTAAGAGATTATTCCAATGATGGATCTCCTATAGAGATTATATTCTTACTAAGTCTTAAAATAAAATCTTACCATTCCTATAATGCATCAAGTCTGAAACATATTTATGATGGAGATGTATGGGCTCATCTACAAAGTGTGCTTTAGATTTAGTGTTCTTTTTAAAATTTACATTTAAGCTTGTGCTTGTTTTTAATTTAGTAGATATAACTTAGTTAAGAATGTTGCCAGTTCTTGAGGTAGTTTTTCAAGATTTGAGGTATGTTCTGTGTTACTGTAAATCTTGGCAAAAACTTAGGACAGAAATTCTTTTGTTTATTTTTTCCTGCTTTTGTTATGGGATCTGATGAAGAATGCTGGTCTTTAAACATTTGACTAACATTTTTTCCACTTCCAAATTTTTTGAGAATTTGGTATATATAAATTTCACTTGCATCCTCACCTGTTTGGTAGCACATTTTTCTGTAAATGTTTTTATTGCTCACTCTATTGCCCCTTCTTATGTTATTGCCCAGAACTCTCCCAGAAACAGGTGACATGTTTCTAGCTCTTTTACTTCAATAAAATTTTTAGTCCTCTTTTTTGTTTCTTTAGAGGCTTCTATTCCCAGATTTAATAATAATGTAAGAGTTTTGCTGCTGGTAGGAGAAATAAACTTCTAATAAAAAAATTCACCTGCAAATAACACTATAAACTCTGGGCAAAAGTAAAAACAAAACAACATACCAACAAAACAAAACAAAACAAAACAACTATGTGAGGGATGTGAGGGTTCTTTTTTTTTTTTTTTTTTTTTTTTTAAACCGAGTCTCACTAAGTTGCAGAGTGCCTCAATAGGTAGCTGAGGCTGGCTGCGAACCCAGATCCCCCAGTCTCAGCCTCCCAAATGCTGGGATTACAAGCAGGCACCACCATGCCCGGCTGTGAGGGTTCTTGAGAATGAACAAGAGAAGGAAAATACTAAAGGAGATTAAAAACTTTTACTAGATATTTGCATGTACTGGGCAGTTTCACATTTCTGTAGCCTATCCTGAGAGTATCTGCAGTTGTCATAGCAACATGGGACACCTAAATTCCAAGAGAAACCTTGGAAAGAAGGGTTCCTGCAGTCAGAGTGTGAGTGAGGGAGTATAGAATGGAAAGAGACAAAGATGAGGAGCCTCAGTAGAAGCTCTTTAAGTTGTTGTTTCACTCCTGACCCACAGGAGTGCATATATGTTTATATGTGGATGGATTTATCAAATAACCTTATAGTCCAAAGCAGTGTAGTCCCAAGTGACCTGTGTTCGAAAAGCCAGAGGAACTAGCAACTGGTCAAGTGGCCCAAGAGCTGGAGGTTCAGAATAAAAATGACAGATAATGCAGTCTCCATCCAAGATGGAAGGGACAGAAAACTCTCCAGAGAAATGATGGTGAAAGTCCAGTTTTGAAGAGCCAAAACCAATATCCCAGGGAAGAAGAGACTCACTTTTCTCAGGAAGAACCACACATGCATTCACGTAACTTTTTCATTTTTTAGCCAAGACTTATAACTATCAAAATGGTGCTGCCCACATTCAGGGCAGGACTTCCCCTTCAATCTGCAGTTACATAAAACAATCAACACCCCCAAAGTCACATAATCTTAGGTGTGTCTAAATCCATTCAAGTTAACAATTCAAATTAAGCACCACTAGGGTGGACAGAAAGTAATCTAAACTGAGATATGAACAGCACAGAATTTGCAGTATGAAACTAACCAAGTTGATGGTCCAACTTGGCAAACTAAAACAAAATTATTATCATTCTTTCCCTCAATTTATGAGAAAGACCCATTAAAACGTTACCCTTTCTAAAGGATAAAGAAACTCACCAGGCATGGTGGTGGCACATGCCTGTAATCCCAGTACTTAGTGAGGCCCTCAGCAATTTACTGAGACCCTATTTCAAAATAAAAAAAATAAATAAAATAAAATAGGGTCAGGGGTGTAGCTCAGAGGTAGAATGCCTTTGGGTTCAATCCCCAGTACCAATACACACACAAAGAAAAATCAACAGATGACAATATTGCAATCATTTATATGTCAGAATTATCAGTCAAGAAAGTTATAAAAGGTATAAAGACAATTTAATAAGGGAAAATAAAAATGGCTGAAATTAACAAAATGATTGGAAATCTCAGCAGATAAATAAAAATTATAAGTTTACAAACAGAAATTTAAGAACAAAATTATATTAAATAAAATATTTGATGAGTGTATGGCCATAATGAAGATGATAGGAAGAAAGCCAGTGACCTTGAACATATTTCAATAGAAATCAGTCTAAAAGTAGTGAGAAGAAAGGAATGGAAAAAATTGACTAAGACCTCAGAAACCTGAAGTATAATTTCATTTATGTATTTATTTATTTTTAATTTAAAAATATTTACTTGACAATGATTCTATATACATAAAGTACACATTGTGATAATATGATTCATGCATATATCGGGTAGTGATTATTATAATTTATTCACACATCCATTTTATATATTAGATCCTCAGAGCTAACTTTACATTCTTTGATCAATATCTTCATATTTCCTCCATTCCTAGGCCCTGGAAGTTACTAGTCTACTGTTTTGGTTTGGTTTGGTTTCTTTGTTTTGTTTTTGTAATGACTTTAAGTATTTTAGATTTTATACAGTATTTGTCTTTCTGTATCTGACCTCTTTCAGTATGTTTCTTTATCCCAGTGGGTACTTAATTTAATTTCATAAATTAAGGCTATTGCTAAATAATACTGCAATAAGAATGAGGGCACAGATATCTCTGAAAGATCAAGATTTCATAAGCTTTGGAGATAAATTCAGAAGTGAGATTGTTAGATCATATGATAGTTATATTTTTAATATTTTGAGGACTTTGATTTAAAGCAATTTGTTGTCTGTTGACTCTTTTATGGAAGAACCTTTCCTCTTGTGTTTGATAATTTTATTAATGGAGATTTTAATTGGAGGTTCCTTTCTCCATGAGACTTCTACATAACTTGGGTTGCTGAAGGTATCTTGCCAAATTGAATCTGCTTCTAGGTACTCAAGGTATTTCACTAGTTGCCATTTGCAGCATTGTAGTTATTGCAAGCCTGCTTTGTATACCTGTGGTTCCCTTGTTTTTGATGAGTTGGGAAATTTCCCTAGGTTTTTGTAGTGACCTCATAATGATGCCAAATGCCTTGGATCTATCTTTTTGGAGTCTTCATTTCTTTTTTGTGAGACCAGACATTTAAAACATTTTTTGCACATCTATGCCTATATGTTTTCTCATTTTAATGTAAGACTTCTATTTTTTTTTTTTTTTTTTTTGGTACTGGGGATTGAACTCAGGGGCATTCTACCTCCAAGCTACTCTCCCAATCCTATTTTTTATTTCTATTTTGAAACAGGGTCTCACTAAGTTGCGGAGGGCCTCACTAAGTAGCGGAGGCTGGTGGCAAACCTGGATCCTACTGTCTCAGCCTCCCAAGTACTGGGATTACAAGCATGTGCCACCATGCCAGCTGACTTCTATGTTTTAATAGTAAAATTTCCATGTACATCTAGCCTGACATATTGCAGGAAATTGGAGAACATATTCCTGTTTGGGAACTTTGTTTTTCCTCTTCCTTTGGCTTCAGTGCCTTTTCTTCAAGTTATTTTTGCTTAACTCACTCTCTGATTTATTTCAGAATTTGAATGTGATCTTTTAGTGACTTTTTCATGGGTCACCTTACCAAAAATTAATTCCCAACTCCTCAATCTCAGCATTTACCTTACCCCTTACCTGCTGTATTTTAATTCATTAGAATGGGGCATTTTCTATCATTCTATGTATTTACTGTCAATCACCCACTGAGAAAAAGATAATCTCCATGAGATCAGAAATCTCCATCAACTTAGTTTCTTCCTAAGTCTTCACCACGTAGAACAGAAATAGAAATGAGTTGATAATATTCCAGCTTTTATGAATACCATAGTCTGGAAGGGAATATCGACTATTAAAATGGAAGTTTATCACCTCTAATGGACAAAAATCTATGAATTCAAATGAAATCTTGATGAGCTTTTTCTTACCAGGTCGATAGTCCCCAAGAACCATGGGAGCATTGTGATTACTTTTGGTATGTAGTGCATCTAAGACTTCTTATCCTCTTTCTTTATCTAATCACACACACATACACACACAGACTTAGATAAATCTCATAATGATTTTTAAAGAAAACAGTTTAATAAGGGAGCTTATGTAAGTTTGACTGGATTAGTGAGAATACTAAAAGCAACTATGTATGAAAAAAAGAGAATGTATAATAAAATTTTCATGGTACAAGTTGAGTATCCCTAATCTGAAAATCCAAAATGCTCTAAAATCTGAAACATTTTAAGCTCTACCATGATGGAAAATAGAAAATTATATACCTAAGCTCATGTGATGGATCATAGTCAAAATACAAACACTAAAAATGTTGTATAACATTATCTTTAGGCTATATGTTTAAGGTGTATTTGAAACAAATAGATTTTGTCTTTATACTTGGGTCCTATCCCCAAGATATATATGCAAATATATATGTATGCAAATATTCCACCCAACCCACCCCACTCCCATCCCAAATCTGAATCTGATACACTTCTGGTCCCAAATGTTTTGGCTAAGGGATAATCAGCCTGTTTTAAGATTATCTTGCAGTGTTGGTAGTCTCTGACTGATATGCACAAAATGCAAAGAATTGTCCTAAGTCTTTACCTATTGTCTCGTAATTGTACTTAATGAGCAAGTACACATTTGTCTTTTATAACTCCACAGTTCGTACATAGAGAAAGATATGCTATTACTTTATCATAGTAAATAATAAAGTTCACATCTATATTTGCACAGGCTGAGTTTCCAGTAGGTGAAATCATGTGAAGAATATTAAACCTCTAGTATGTGTTTAATGTACATTTCAGTTGATTTTTCTCCTAACAATAAAAGTACCAATTATTTTATTTATTTGAGGGAAAGGCTGTGTCAACTAAGGGAAAAGCTAATAGATTTCTTGTAAGTTTTCTATCATATTAAAATATTTTCCCATTTCTAACTGCTATAATAGTCCCACTACTCTTTGCCTTATACTTTATTTTAACTTCTTTTCCCTAACAACTTACATTTTCTGTCTTGAGCCCTTGTTTTCTTAATTTTTTTTCTCTATGTAACATGCTTTATCCTGGATTTTTGGTCAAATTTTGTCTCTTTTGCTGCAGACACTGGGTGGTTATTGTAAAGGTACTAATTCATAGTGAGCCCCTTCTCCTAAATGACATAAATTGCACTAGCATCTACCTGCATATATACAATCTTGTTAAATCAACATAAGAACTCTGCTCATTAGATAAAACCTCATCACTTAAAATATGATGAACCTTAATATTAGAGAGGGTTTATAAGTTTCACTCATATTTATAACTAGGTATTTTTTGACAAAGGTGTCAAAAACTATGCTGAAGAAATTTCAGTCTTTTCAACAAATGGCGTTGGAAAAACTGAATATTAATAGTTAGAAGATTTGAAATTAAACTTCTATCACCCTGCACAAAAGCCAAGTCAGGATGGATCAAAGAAATTATACCAGAAACTTTGCAATTGCTAGAAGAAAACATGGAACCAACCCTCCAACATATAGGGACTAGTAGAAACTTCCTTAAGAAGATCCCAAAGCTCAGGAAATAAAACTGAGAATCAATTAATGGGATGATATTAAATTTAAAAACTTCTGTGCAGCAAAGGAAATAAGTCTAAGGAGAGAGCCCACAGAATGGGAGAAAATCTTTTCTACCTGTTCCTCTGATAGGACTAATGTCTAGAATATATAGAGAACTAAAAAAATAATCTGATCAAAATGGGCAAATGAACTGAAATCATATACTTCTCAAAAGAAATACAATTGGCCAACAAATATATGAAAAAAGGTTCAATATAATTAGCAATTAGAGAAATGAAAATAAAAATACACTGAGTGCCTGGGTCCAGCCCTCAAGGCAGTGGGTCAGGGGTCCATCAACAGATGTAGAATGAGACGAGGTCATGAGAATATGCTCACACCCAATGCAGTGAAGAAGCGTATCTGTTTTATTGTTTGTTAGTCGTTGTTTTATACTATTTTTTTGCAATGAGGCATATAGAACAGGAATTTTTACAGACTTGTTTTTCCAAAGGTTATCTTCAACCAGTTAAGGTTACAACACATATATAAAAACTCTTTTCCATTAGTTAAAATCTTTACGATTTTGTTTACGCCCTTTAGGCAGTGTTCTATCTTATCTCAGGTAGTTAGAGGATTCCAGGAAGACAGGCAAAAGACTGTTTGTAGTAGCTATTTAAACTTGCAAAGCCTGTTTCTAGACTAATGCTTGTAAAAGGTTAATGCATTGGGTTGTCTTGAGGCACTGCTTTTTTTCAGCTAAGAGATAAGTATCTGTCAGGCCACATGTTTCTAAGAAGTCTTCCTTTATAATTATTATAAAAGCAAAATCCAAAGCACCCAAAATTTCCAGAATATAATAATGCAAAGTGGGATATGCCACACTTTCCTTCTTTTGGAATCGTCTGCCTTGCAGTACTCCAGCGCACTGAGCCTTGCTCAAGATCTAGCTATTAAGGAACTGTGGCAACTGAGGTTCTATCTAACTCCAGTTAGAATGACAATCATCAGGAGTATAAACAATAATAAATGCTGGCAAGGAGGTGAGGAAATATAAATGCTTATATACTGTTTGTAAATTTTAAAATTATTACTACCACTATAGAGATCAGTGTTAAGGTTCCTCAGAAGACTAGGAGTGGGATCAATATATGATCCAGCTATGCAACTCATAAGTATTTTTCTAACAGAGTTAAAATTAGAATACTGTAGTGGTCTTTGGGGTCTTAATGAGGAAGTTACCATCTGTGCCTATATTGGAGTGTTGGACCTATGCCCTCCTCTAGTAGATTCAAAGTCTCTGGTCTAATTTCCAGGTCTTTGATTACATCTCAAGTTGACTACTGTGCAGGGTGAGAGGTAAGGATTCAGTTATATTTTTCTACAACTGGATAACCAATTTTCTCCAATACAACTTGCTGAAATCGCTGTGTGTGTGTCTGGCACCCTTGTTGAAAATCAATTGGCTGTAAGTGTGTAGATTTGTTTCTGGATCTTCTGTTCCATTGGTCTCTGTATTTTTGTCAATACCGTGATGTTTGTATTACTATGACTTTGTAGTGTAATATAAAGTCAGGAATTGTGATGCCTTCTATATGGTTCTTATTGCTGAGAATTGCTTTGAATATTCTGAATCTTTTGTTTCTCCATATGAAATTTATGACTATTCTAGATCTGTGAAAAATGACATTGGTATTTTGATAGAGATTGCATTGACTTTGTAGATCACTATTGGTAGAATGGCCATTTTGATAAAATTTATTCTGCTTATCCAAGAGCAAGGGAGATCTTTCCATTTCCTAAGATCTTCAATTTTTTCTTTAGTGTTTTATAATTTTCATTAGAAGTCTTTTACCTCCTTGGTTAGGTTTATTCCTAGGTATTTTATTAGTTTTGAGGTTACTGTGAATGGAATTGTTTTCTGAAAACAAGAATTAATAAATGGGATGGAATTAAATTAAAAAGTTTCTGCTCATCAAAGGAAACAATCAAGAGTCTAAAGAGAAAACCACAGAATGGGAGAAGATCTTTGCTGGTTATCCCTCTCTGATAGAGGACTAATATCTAGAATATACAAAGAACTAAAAGACTTTATGCTAAAATACAAATAATCCAATCAAGACTTGGGCAAGTGAATTGAATAGACACTTCACAAAACAAGAAATACAATAAATACATGAAAAAATGTTCAACATCATTAGCAATCAGGGAGATGCAAAACAAAACTGCATTGAGATTTCATCTAACCCAAATCAGAATGGCAATAATTAAGCAGTCAAAAGATAATAAATTTTGGTGAGGATGTGGGGAAATTGGAACTCTTCTACACTGTTGGTGACATTGCAAATTAGTTCAGCCACTATGGAGATCAGTGTGGAGATTCCTCAGAAAACTGGGAATGGATCCACCATATGATCTGGATGTACAGCTACTGAGTATCTTTCCAAAGGAGTTGAAACCAGAGAACTACAGTAATATATGCATACTCATGTTCATAGAAGCACAGTTCACAATAGGCAAATTATGGAAACAACCTAGGTGTCCATCAAAGATGAATGGATTACAAAAGTATGCAATATTTACATGATGAAATTCTACTCAGTAATAAAGAAGAAAAAAATTATGTTATTTGCAAGAAAATAGGAGGACCTGGAAAACATTGTTAATTGAGATTAGCCAGTCACAGAAACTGATGGGTTATATGTGTTCTCTCATAGGCAGAAGCTAAGGAGTAATAGGGGTATAAGAGGGACTCCAGATAATGGAGGAGAAACCTCAGTGGAGCCACTGAAGTGGAAGGGGAGGGGAGAGAATGAGGTTCATTGAAAGAATTACTACCATCTACCATTGGCTATGTGTATATATGTGAAAATACCAATGCCGATCTCAGTACTCTGTATGGGAAGGGGAGAGATGGGGAGCAGTGGAGAGGGACGACATTGAGTGTGGTGTGCATGCATATCACTGTCAACATGATTTACATTATGGCATGAGACTACAATGCACCAATAAAAGCATATAAAAATAAAATAGAAACAGGAATACTAAAGTGATGTGTGGATACTCATGCATATTGGGACACAACTAACAAAGCCAAATTATGGAATCAACATAGGTATCCATCAAAAGATGATTGCAAAAAGAAAATATGTCATACAAACACAATGAAATTTTACTCAGCCACAAACAAAAGAACAAAATTATGTAATTTGCAGAAAATAAATGGAACCAGAGAATATTATCCTAAATGAGATCAGCCAGTCTCGGAAAGTCAATAGTCATATGTTTTCTCTCATAGAAAGAAAATAGAAAACAAAAGGGACTTCAGAAATATGAGGAGAGAGAACCAGTAGAATACTGGGGGAAGATTGGGAAAGGAGAAAAGGAGATCCAAGGAGGGAACAGTTCAAATAATATTATGTCCACATATGAATGTATCCCTACCAATCTCACTAACATGTAGGAGATGGGAAGAGGGGGAGCAGGGTGGGATGCAGAGGGAAGTACACCAAGTATTTTATTCATGAATGAATATATTACTTTGAATCTCACTATATGTATAATTATAATGTACTCATAAAGGTATGTAAAAATAAGTTTCTCTAGGACACATATCTAGTATGCTGGAATTCAAGCCCCAAACTTCTGATTGGGAGTGGTTGCTATTATCATTATGATTCCATTGTATTTTCTATATAGTCTACCTTCAACCTACAAGTATTGCTTTTGAAAATTTCTTAACTTGACTTGATTGAATTGACTGAATGGAATTTATAATACAAATCTACCTTAGCACCAAGGTTTCTATGTGGTAGGCAGAGTTGAAATGAAGAGAAAATGATAGGTGTAGCTATTAACTACATAATTTTAGTCTTATTTGAGGGGAAGCTGCTGTTCTCAATTTGATATTTATGTATCTGACAAGTATTACTAAGTATTATTATGTGTCTGGCACTAAACTAGACCCTGTGTATAGAGTGCTACAGAAAATTACATACTCTCTATGGAATATAAATACAGTGTGAAAAAGAGAAGTCATAAACATATAAACGAATAATCACTAATAATTCAAATTTTCCATAACTTCAACAAAACAGTAATAATAAAATAGTGGAGGGATTTGTCTCAACAATGATAATTAGAGGTCACTTTGAGAGAGTAGAGGAATGACATAATTGGTTAGGAACTATAGAACTATTTCAGGGAATTCTGTGTCATAGCTTATACTATGCAAAGTATCTGTTAAGGATGTATCATGGTATCATGTAACAAGTAACTAGTTAACATGGTTCATTGTAGGACCAAGCTAACTAGGCTTTCTAATCTGGTGTAAACTTTTGAGACTCAGATTCTCAAAACATTTAGATTTTAAAAACATTTAGTATGGTACTGATGGACAGAAAAAGCAGGAGGGAAAATATAACAAAAGAATATTAGTCCTTTAAAGATTGGAAGGAATTTATTTAGAAATTTAATTCTTAATTTTTTATATAATGTGAATTTTATGAATTTTCAAGAATAGGTGGTAACA
Source organism: Graphiurus murinus (assembly GCA_004027655.1). NCBI lineage: Eukaryota > Metazoa > Chordata > Mammalia > Rodentia > Gliridae > Graphiurus > Graphiurus murinus. The sequence goes on from PVLC010016972.1 coordinate 15,591, forward strand.
AATTCCATTCAACATTCCTTTAACCAATATTTAAGGCATACTTACTTCATATTAGATACTGTGTTAAGGAATAAAGATGTAATGTTAAATAAGACAAAACCCTTGTGCTCAAGTTTATAGGCTCAAGGGAAAGACAGTTACAACATATGTGTAGTGATTATTATCATAAGATTAAGCACAGGAGGTCTGACTTTGGAAGAGGCAACATGAAAACTGAGACTCCACGATGTGTACTAGCAGACCACTAGGATTTTCACATTTCTTGAGAATACATGGTTCATTTCATAGTAATAATTCCAAATTGGCAGCCTTTCAAAAATAAATTTTATACTTATCAAAATTTTAGTTTTGATCATTTTCTTTACTAGTTTTTGAACTTTCATTTAAATTGTCAAGTTTAAATAAAATAATCTATGAAAACAATAGCTATTTTCTTAGTATACTGTAAAGTATGGATTTTAAGACAGAATCATTAACATTCAATGTATTATAGATCAGTTTTCTACTTAAGAGTTAAAATTAAAATTTACACATAAAATTTCATATTAAATTGTTTCATTTCAAGTAGTATCCATCAATACTAGGAAACTCAAAGTTAACAGTTTTTAATATATGCATGGAAAAAAATATATATATATATATTTAGTATAGTTGATCTGACCTAAACTCTAGTCAGACTAATTCTGCCATTGGGTTAGTGGGTATTTATTGTATGATCTCCTGTTCCTTCCTTATTGCCCTTTATCTATTTCCAGTTCACAGAGTTGATAAATAGATAATGATTGCTTCTCATACTTCCTCTTTCTGATAGGCAGATAGCTTTGTAAGCTATAGGGCTAAATCTGTGAAGAAATTTACAAAAATAGGTATAATTAACATGTTTCTCAAGTTTACTTAAAAAAAATTCTCTTATTCATAAAACTTCCTGTTTGGATAAATCACAAAAGTTAGGACACCTCAATTTTAAAAAATAAACTTGGCTTTATTGATGTTCAAGAAAGTAATATAATAACAACATAATATAATAATAGTAGACTACACAGATCTCTAGGAGGTATAGAAGAACTAAATATATGTAATAAAGTAATTTTATATTATATAGTGTCAATGTTTTTTCTTAAAATAATCAAAATTAAAATGTAAAATGCTTAGTGTTCCCTAGGATGTTTAATCATGGGGCAAATGCTTTTTAGTCTAAATTTAGATTCAGAACTCTTTTATGGAGCCCCTACCCCCCACAGACTAAGATGAGATCTATTTCAGTGCCCAGAGTGAATTATCAATTAAATTTATTAATAGCTCAAGAGAAATGTCTATCTATATCCAACCATCATAAGTCTTTTAGAATACATGAAAAGGTGAGATTGCCCACCTGTAATTGTTAAGGAGCCCATGCCACTTTAGCCTGATTTCATTTGAGTAATTGCATTTATTTTGTTTTTACTCTCTTTTTCCTGAAAAATTATCCTTCTCTGAGAAGTTGGGGAGTGTTGTTGCACACATTATTGATTCTACTGCCTTATCTTTAGTATTAAAAAAGGTGCTTCAAAATCCTGGTGAGGATGTTGTTGTGTCTGACTGTTGTTGTGGAGAATTTCCTGATGCAGAAGTGTTCTGTGAACATCCATCACAGGACTGGTGCTCAGATGAGGTGCCGCGCTATCTCCAGGGTGATATCCTGAGCAAGTGATCTTTTTGTCCCTCTCTGCTTAGTTCCGCATGTGGGATACCCTCTTCCTTTTTTTACATAACTCTGATGGTACTAGCAGTTCCCTTTTAGTAAATGCTTGCTTTATGGAAGGCACTGTGCTAATTCCTTTATGTGCCTGTGGCATTGATCTACATAAACAACCCTATTGCATAGGTAATGTGATCACCATTTTATAGACAGGGGAAATATAACTTGCCCAAGACCACAAATTGAAGAGCAGCAGCTGGAATTCTGTTCCAGGACTCTCTGATGGCAAAAGCTAAGCACTTAACTGTCATACTACCACATAACTCTGCTGCTGCCTAGGACTCCAAGAGTCTGATGTAGGGATCATTGATCACAGGAAAAGCTTTTCTTAGTGCTTGCCACCATTTTACAAAGGCTGACTCCATTGACCTCAACCTCACTGGTTTCAAAAGGGGAAAGATTATGGTTATAGGCAGCAGAGAAAAGTACCTGCTATTGAATCTCTATACTGTATCATTTTATCTGCACAATGAAAGTGGTTGGCCCTTTATCTATCTTTTTTCTCTCTCTGTTGTCATGTCATAACAGTGTCTTTATAGAGAATTAACAAGTACCTAACTTATTTACTTTAGCTGCCAACAAATAACTGTAGCCTGTTAATAATTTTATATGTATTTTATGTGACTGTAGATAATCTGAGACAATCTTACACATCTAACGTCCTACATTGGATTAATATTCCTTTACTTAGCCTCTTATTATATCTCTAAAAACAAAAAGTAGATTATATAAGGAAAAACTTATACTTAAAGTAATTTCCTAGTGGACTTTATAAGTGATACAAACTAACAAGCATGAATTTTTATTCAACTACCTAAATATACATTTTTTCTCAATAATATAAAAGAATAGACCTAACATATATTTTCTTACTTTAAAGTGTACGAATTCCTTGAACCATATTATATTGTTTACATCACTATGTAAGCTGTATGTACCTACTTTAATACTTTTAAATTGTTAGCACCATGAGGGTAAGTTGTGTCCTAATTTGTCTTTTAGCACCTCACAATTCAAGACACAGAACATCATGTGGCGTAGATGCCCACTGAATGTTTTTGGCTTAGTGAATAAATTCATCTGTACTAGATTGAACAGATTTGCAGTCCTAAATTGTTCTTGCTATCATTTCACTCTGAATAATTAAAGAAGTTTTAGTAAGATGATTAAAAAATGTGTTACTGAGTTACTGGTGTAGACTCTAGAGAAGTGGGATAAAAAAGACCCTGGCTCTACCCCTTTGAGAAGGCACTGAGAATGTGTTTCTCACTGTAGGTACACTTAGTGAATTTTATGTGTGATTGAATTAATTTATTTCTCTTAGGAAGATTTATGATTTCCATATGGCACTTTGTAACTTTTTTCTTTTACCCTACCTTGCCAATAATATTTTCCTATGATAAAAGTAAGGTTTATTGTAGAGAATTAACTATATATGAATGTAAAAAGAAAAAATTAATACTCCATGAATTTATCATTCAGGTACAATCACTCATAGTATTCTTCTGTGGTTTTTTTTGCTTTTTCTCTAATTTATATAATTTCATACTGTCCATGAAATTGGTACTCTACATGTGTATATAACATTATAGTATTATTATATTGTAAATTTGCATTTTTTTCATAAAATTTTAAATATTCTTTTAGGTATCTTATAATTTGTTGTGAAAATCTTCACTTATATGGATATTATATGCTTTATTTTTTCTATTGTTAGACATTTAGGTTACTTCCAGTTTCTCACTATGATAAAAGTTATCTTTTTACATAAATTTCTATTGGTTCTCTATAATGTAAAATAAATTCCTAGAACTAAAATTACTGGGTAAAATTGTTGACCTTTGAGTTGTTGATAAATATCCTTTCCAGAAACCTTTCAGCAGTTCACACCCCCATCAGAAGTATTTGATGCTATTTTATTGAACTATCATCAATTATGAAGCCGGGCGTGGTGGCGCACGCTTCTAATCCCAGTACTTGGAAGGCTGAGACGGGAGGATCGCAGGTTTGTAGCCAGCCTCAGCTACTTAGTGAGGGCCTCTGCAACTTGATGAGACCCTGTTTCAAATATAGAGAGTAAAAAATAGGGCTGGGGGTATAGCTCAGAGGTCTTAGAATGCCCCGGGGTTCAACAATCCCCAGTACCGGAAAAAAAAAAAAAAAAAAAAAAAAAAAAAAAAAAAAAAAAGATACCTTAAAAAATTAGTTTGGAGAGGAGGCTAATTATAATAGTTTCCACCAAGACCTAGATATATTTTAGGTCTGAATATACACTTTTATTTCAACTGGACTTAGTCTTCTCTATGAATACCTGCTTCCCTGGCATTTTTGTCAAAGTGTGTTGGTTGAGGCATTATGCATTATGTCTTATGTTGTGTCAGCATTCACTCTTGTAGCCATCAGTCTCATTTCTATTTGCTGTTGTAACAAAATTAATGAGCATTCAAAGTTTACTTTTATTTATTTATGCATTTTTTTTGGAATGCTGTACAGAAGCACCTTTCTTCCTTACCAGTATTCCAGCCAAACTGAGTGCAGATGAATCAGAGTAGTTTCATTTTAGAGAGCAGCAGTTATATTTGTATGAGGAAGGCAATAGTCTTGGAAGAATACCAAAAAAAAATTCATTTTTAAGTGTTTGCCTCATCCTTTAGTGAAAGCATTTTAGTTTCAGAGGCCATGGTGAGTCTCAGTTTCTTACTAGTGTTTGTTTTTGGTAACACTGCTACGGAGCTCTGTGCATGTATATATTCATACACATCAATTTAGAGTGATCTGAAATATCCTATGGGGAACATATAGGTATGAAATAATTTACCTTCTTTGTTCATCACAATCTTTCCTACTTCTCTGTGGATGTTACCTAAACAGTAATACAAATTCCAACTCAGCAAATTAATTTTTACTTATGCTATATTTGTTTTGCATTTCAGAGTACCTGATAAGTTGCAAGTCTGTGTGCCCCATAGCTGCACAGGTATGTATATGAATTACCTATAGCTATGTAAATATGTGTATTAACTGACAAGTTGCTGCTTTTTGTGTATTAAAATTGCCTACAGATTTCATAATATAAAAATGTTAATTTTGAATACTGTACTTACAAGTATTGACAGCTTCAAAGAACAGTATATTTTATACCTCCATTGCATTTCATTTTATTGTAAGAATCAAATAAACATTTCTAAGATTTGATGAGGCAGAATAATTTTAATTACAAAGCTTTCATTTGGTGAAGATTAGAGAGTATTTTATAGAACTGTACTATTAAAGCAACTGATGATGTGGCGTCTGACTGTTGAGAAGCCACTATGTACCTGATACTATTGCTCTATTTTCAAACTTTTTTTTTTGTTTGCTGTTTTTGGTTTATTTTCTATGGGGGTTGCTTTAGGTAAGGAGTGGTTGCAGATGTACTGTCTGCTGCACGGTCTCAAGCACTAGACAAATGGAAAAAAAAAAATGTTTGCACCTGTTTAAGATCTCAACCATGTGGTGCTGTGGTTCCTGGGCAACAGGCAGGAATTCTCAAAAGCTTGGTTGCACCTGCTCAATTGTTGCCTGCAGCTGTGTCATCGGAGTGAGAGCGCAGAGAAGCTTGTTAGCAGTTTGCTTGTATGGTTACTTATTTGTATTGTGTGTACTCTGATTTTGAAAGATACTTACTTGATCTAGACCTTGAACTATTAAATTGTTTTATTAAAACTCACTGGTTTGGGCTCCCAAGTATTTCCTCCACACCTTTTCTTATTAATTGATTGATTGATTGATTTTAGTAGCTGCTGCCCACCCTAGATAGTGTGTATTCTGGCATCTCCAAAAGATACCTGAGAGTGTAGATATCTCAAGATAACTGTGTTGATAATAATTTTGTCCTGGTAGAGACATTTTGTGTTTGGCTCAATTTCACGATGTTGGCAGCCCCACTATGTGAGGTTGGATGTAGTTATTGATCCGTTTAGCTGAACAGATTTGAAAGCATTTGGCTATTAGTGGACAAATGAGGAATATTCAGAAAATTTAAGGGTATATTGTAAGATGATTTCTTGATGTGTGCAGTTGAGATGGAAGTGAGGAAGAAAATGAGGTAAAAATTAAACAGTATTCCTAGAAGAAGGGCTAAAATCCAGATATAGAATTTAAGGTTGGAATATTATCCTTTAAGCAAATGCTTGATAGCTGATATTTTTCCTAAGTGTTACTGGTAGGAATATTGTTTCTTTTTTGTTAACAGCTTTCATAATTTCTGACAAGTATCTATATTTTCAATATGGTCAAGGTGGTATATAGGTTGTATCTTACACTAGTTAATGTTCTATAAATGTAACACAAAGTTCTGCAATTCAATATAAAGGTTTCAATTAATTTATTCAATAATCCTAAGACCCTGATATTGAAAACTTGCTCAAGTGGCATTCATTATTCCCCTTAACATATTAAAAAATGCTAAGGGGCTTCTATCAGTATTTAGCAACATAATTCTTAAGTCTTGGAGCTAGTGAATATTTTCCTTTTATTGGCCAATTTATAATCTTTTTAAAAATAAATTACTATAATATGAATTTAACTAACCTCTTGGGAAGTAGGAAACATAGATACAAAAGTAATAGAATACTGCTACTAGTCCCTTAATACAATTCTTAGTACGCAGTAGTTGGTCAGTGAATGTCCAATGAATGACATATAAATAAAACATTTCTGGTGTGGTATTAGTAGAGGGAGAGTTTCCAGAACTTATTACTTGTAATACATTTTGGATGAGCTTTGATGGACTTACTTTAGCTCTCAGACTACTGGTTAGATAGAGATGAAAATGCTGGTAAATCCTGTCCTTAAAGTGGGAAATTAACATAAAGCATTGATCCTATAATTATTATAAATCAAGAATTAGAATAATATTTGCTTTATACTCATTTTCTCTGACTGTGAAAAAAATTTATTATCCCCATTATACACGCAAGGCTGAGGCATTAGTGGTTATGTTACTTGTCACCTTGGAAACTCTGCAGCACAAGGATAAACAGACCTTCTGTGTTGTGTGACTCACACCTTAACCTTCCTGAACACTCACTGTGCTTTTTCCCTCCCTATTCTATCTCACTAAAAACACAAATAGAAAATGTGTGTTGACTTTCTTTGGGTCAGTTAAGATCAGAACATACTGAAAATTTGTAGCTGTTTTACTAGGCAGAAGTAATGGATGCTGTGTTTACTGTACACATATTTATAATTATGGTTTCTACTATGCACTAAGTTCCAACTGTAAGCAGATAAAGTCATGCAAAGGTAGAGTCAAATAGAGCAGTTAGAGACCTGATTTAGATAGGCGTTTCTAAAGTAACATTTTGTGTGGCATGAACCATTCACATAAAAATGGCCCCAGTTGCATAATGAACCAATAACTACTGCACCAAACGTCTTGTTTAAACTTTGGAGATTCTGATGCCACCAATTGATGATATCTGTGGGCACTTTTAGACTTGGAACTACCATTCCTCCGGGAACAATTTTTCTTTCACTCTTAATTTACACCAATGGATAAGAGGCCATTATTATGGGCACCATTTTTTTTCCTTCTTAATCTTGGTGTGGTAGATTAAACTGTATCACGCTGTTAGTCTCAACATTAGAATTTAACAGATTTTAAAAAAAGAATTTAACAGATGAGCCAAGAATATGCATTAGCTAGAATATTAATCATTAAATCAGACAGATATTAGCAGCTGCTTCAGTGGTCTGTACCAAGAATTATTGTATGGAATCTCAAGGATAAATTGCCAAGCAAGCCTTAGGATTCTTGGGCATAATTTCAGATTTCCCTGTGATTCCAGGGTTAGAGAAATAAAGGAAGAAAATTCACATTTATTGAGAATGTAGCATGCCTAAACATACTTTCTTTTTTCTCTTTCAGTCCCACTCTCTCATCCTCATTTCATTTCTTTCCTCTATTCTATATGGTAAATGAATGCCTACTATTTGCTAGATACAGTGATAGGCTACAGAAATAAAACAAAGTTCTAAAACAAAGTCTTTGTGCTTGAAGATCATACAAGCCAATGAAAGACAAAGATATGTCAACAGAGTTGTTTTTAGCTTCGCACTTATTATTAGTATGGAACCAGTCAAATCTTCATTCCTTTGTTTTATCATTTTTAAAATTGGAAAAACATACTTAATACAATATACTTAATATAATATACATATATTTTGTTTTGATAGTTAGATAATATACTACATGTAAAATTCTTTGTCCAGTGTTTTTCAGATACAAGTACTCAGTAAATCTTAGCTATATTATCACTACCACTACTACCACCATAATGACTACTTTAAATACTGAAGAAAGATCATACAATTGCCTGGGAACAGGGATTCTAGTCTGGGCATAGTTGAATAGATTGTCTTAAAAATTCTATCCAAAGGAACCTCTGCTTTCAGGATTTTAGAATAGATTTTAGAAACCATAAATCAATGCACTAAATCTAAAATAACTGAATGTATTATTTTTATCATTTTTTTCTATTTTTTATTGGGGTAAAATACTCATAACAAAAAAAAAAAACTTTAACACCAACCCTTTTTAAATGTGCAGTTCAATGGTATTAAATACATTATAAGGCTTGTACAGCCATTACAACTATCCATCTCCACAACTCTTTTATCTTACAAAGTTGAAATTACATACACATTAAAATAATTCAGTAGTCTTTCCTCTCCCCAGCCCCTGGGAACCACTATTCTATGTTCTGTCTCAATAATCTTGAGTGCTCTTAGTCATCTAAATAGAAACAAAATATTTTTCTTTTTATGATCAGATTATTTCACTTAGCATAATGTCCTCAGGGTTTATCCGTGTTGTAGTACATGTCAGAATGTTCTCATTTTTAAGGCTGAGTAATATTCCATTGTAAACCACATTTTGCTTGTCAGTTCATCTATCAATGGATACTTGAATTGCTTTCACATTTTACGTATGCATAATTCTACTATGATCATGGTGTACAGATATGTCCTTGAGGACCTGCTTTTAGTTTTTCTGAAGTATATACACAAAAGTAAAATTGCTAAAGCATATGATAATTCTGTTTCTCATATATTCTAATAATGAAATGACTTTATCTAAATTGATGGAATCTTTTAGTTTATGTTTGAGAATGGCATTGGTTTTTTCATTAGGAAAATAAGATGAGTCAGGTTCAGCAAGAAAATATATACTGTTTATGTGAGTTTGGATGCTTTAATAAAGGAGTCTGTTCTCAACTAAATCCATATCTTAGAAGCTAATTATGCTTTTAGGATATCTGGATTCTAAATTTCTTGTTCATGTTTGAATTTAGGAGTTTACATTCTAACTGACCTCTGAAATTTCAGCTCCATAATTCAGTAGTTATGAGACCTGATCACTAAGCCTCAAGTGTTCATATATATACTTCTACTTTTTAATGATCAATGTGAGGATTAAAGTAGTTTAAGAATACCAAATATTTTATTTTGTGTATAATATTCACTCATATTCCTGCATATTATTTTCCTCTCTCTCACTCTCTTCTGTTAAAATATGAAGTTGTAGGAGGCTGAAACAGGAGGATTGCAGGTTTCTGGCCAGCCTCAGCTACTTAGTGGGGCCCTCCACAATTTACTGAGAGCCTGTTTCAAAATAAAGAATAAAATATAGGGCTAGGGGTATAGCTCTGATTTGCAGAATGCCCCTGAATTCCATCCCCAATAGGAATTTGAAGGAAGCGTGGTATTCATCTGTTAGTAAATTTTGGCACTGGTATGGCTTTGATAACTTTTGAGTATCTCACTTCAGCATGATTAGACTCTTAATTTCTCCCTATGCATTGCTACATTAAGAATAATTTAAAGTGGGGATTACTTCAATGTCTACTGATTATGGAAGTGAGTCTTAACAATGAAAGGCCTGTTGATACAACCCCAGAGAACTCTTGTCCCTCTTTTAAAGTCAGATGCCCTTGAAGCCAATCTCTTAAAGAGCTCACACTCACCACTGAATTTTCACAGGCACCCCAGTGAACTAAAGGTTGTTCTTTTGGCAAGGTCATCACAAACTGAGCAGCTTCAGGTTTAGCAAGCTTAGACATTGATGAGTGAATAACTGGAAGATTTTCTTCTTTTTCTAGAGAAGTAAATTAGTGTGGTAAAATATCCTGATTCCCTCTGATGCAAACCCCTTCAATAGGAGGAAGGATTTGTGAATTTATATGTATGATTTTCCCTTAATTATCTTTAATAAAAGCTAGATGATCTTAATTATAGTAAACCATTTTCCTCTGTCAGGCTGTTTATATTATAGCAGTGTCTTCCTGAATAGTAGTCAGAAAATGATTCCTTAAAACTAAGGGGAAAAGCACTAGATTGTGTATGGAATTGATTGTTGCTCGCCACAGGTAATAGAGTTGAGATGTCTAATGTAAATTTATGGTTTTGACTATGATTAATCAAGGTAAACATTGAATATTAATGACACATTTATTTAGTGGGGCATCAGTTTGCTAAAACTGTGGTACCAAAGTACCACCAACTTGGAGTCTTATGCAGAAATATCTTCCTACACAGTTGAGAAGCTTAAAATCAAGGGCTCTCAATAGAAGTGCTTGCCTCCGAAGGATCTATCTCATCCAGGACTTTCCCCTTGACTTACAGATGGATATTCTCCCTCAGGTGTCTTCTCCTTGCCTTTTCTCTATAAGTGTATGTCTTGGTGTCCAAATCTCTCCCTTCTTATAAGGACAGTAGTCACGTTGTATTCGGGTCCACCCTAATGACATCATTTTAACTTGATTAACTCTATAAGGATCCCTCGTCTCCAAATAGGATCACATTTTGTGATACTTGGGGTAAAGACTCCAATACTTTTTTGGGGGGTGGGGGGTAATTTAACTTGCAATAGTTAATAGTTAACATTTGAGTGATTTTCATATTCTAGCCATTTTATATATATTATTGATAATGCTTACAACAATGCTATTTGATAGATGCTGTTTCCCCATTTTGTAGGTGAAAAACAGGATGTCAGAGAGGATAAGTAATTTGTCCAAAGTCACAAAGCTAGTAAATATTAGATGCTCACATTTGAACCCTGTATTCCATGCTGTTTTTTAAAGAAATAAGCTTCATGACAACTCAGTCAAAAATCCAAATAAGGTTTTGGTCTTTGCTCTTGTTTTGTCATTAGGACTGTGCCAAAGGACATTTTATTCATTAAAAATGATACATTATATACATTATGTTATTGCATATGTGCCCAGTCATTCATTGACTACCTACATTTCACTCCTGAATGTTTTGTTGACAGTTGTCCTTGAAAGCTTAATGTTTTAGCCCTCTTGCACCTGATGAAGCTTTCGGGCAGGAAGGATGCTGAGCATAGACTACATGGGTCGATTCTGGCCCACATTTGTATGGACAGCACTGAGAGCCAAGTCAGGCCTAGAGTCTGCTACACTGCACATGTGTTTTTGCTCTCCTCTCTTTCCTCCCTCTTCTCTCCCACCTTATTTTTTTTTTTAATTTTTCAACTTTACCAGGTAGCTTTTTTTTTTTATTCAACCCCTGTTGTGAATGATAAACATTGAAAAGAGATGGGTGTGAATGACAAAATAGAGGTATATTTGCTTATGTAAAAGCCAGTGTTCTTGTGTATACTATGACCTGGTGTCAACATTATTGTTACTTGTTCACACTCAAGAACAAGGGCATTGTGTACCTTATATGAGTTTCCCATCTTACCAATAGAAACAGTTTTTTTTCTCACTTTTGAAGTTTTAAAGCAGAACAAACTCATGACCCAATTTCACTAATAATTCTCTTAAGTAACCCTTGTACTCATTTATAAGATTTTTTCCACCCACTGTCTGTCTAGGCTGGTTTAAAATTTTTATATATGTACTTTTAAAAAATTGATTAGCTGGAGAGCTGCCCATTCCTCTGTGCTGTATAATAAGGATTTAAAAACTGCACACTGAATTCTGTATAGTGTAATTAAAACTGACCCACATTTGGACCTGAGTACACCAGGACTTAGCCAAACTTGCCATGAGCTGAGTTCTGGTGGCAGATGGGAACTAATGAGGACACACTCCACTCCAGAATTTCCCAGCTGCTTGGCCCCTTTTTGTACAAACAAGGTTTGGAGTGAAGTCCAGATCCCAAGAGCATGTTCTGTAAATGTGCTGTACCCAATGATTTGGGAAATGTTCTCGCAAAATCAGGCTGTTTCAAGGTATCCTTAAGACATCAGCTACTGTCCAACTTAAAACATAAAAATTTGGTATATTCACTTAAGGTGTGTTGTGTGCTCTCTCCTACCATTTTTTCATTGTATAGTGAGTAAAATTCTCATTTCCTCCCATTTTTTCTCCTATGTCTGTCAGTGGAATGAACACTGCTCGGAAAACCTGGAGATTTGCATGTAGTTATCTCAGGGACATTTGTACCTCAGCAAAGATGATGTCTCCTTGCAACCTATGGATCTCTTCAACTGGTTTGATGTCCTGGGACTATTCAGGCAGATGTAATTGAATCAGTTTGAAGCAGCTGTAGCTGGCATGTGGTCTCTCAGATTGCTAGCACCTGCTTGTTTTTTTGCAACTCACTAGAGTGAGAGAAGTGCCAAAACCCAGCATTGGTCTTGGAGCAGATAAAGCACTCCAGATCTTATATCCCATTCCCCTTCCAACCTAGCCACATCATCACTGGTGCCTGAATTAATGAAACCCCTCTTCATGATTAGGACTAAGGTATACTTTTCCTTCTCATTCTTCTCAGTATTCAGATCCTGACAGTATTGACCAGGCATCCAAAATAAAAAATAAAAATAAAGAACAAGGGAGTATAATGGTGATCAGGTGGCTTTGGGGCTCTCTTATCATTAGACAACTGGGTAGCCTGTGGTTTGCAGAATCATTTAAATGAATGTACCAAATTCATTTGCTGTTCCAGCACAGTCTTATTGGCACAGAGGATGAGTAGTTAATGTATAACAAACTGTGAACTGCTGTGGAGTATAATAAATACGCTTCCTTAGCAGGAGGGAATGTAAAGTGGGCCTATTTCTCTCATGTAAGCTCTAAACTACTTGGTACGAATTTCTTCAGCACTTACTATGTGCAATAAAATACAGAATAAAATACAGAATACGAGGACAAGGATAAAAATCCCAGGACAGGACACAAATAGGTAAGATACATTTTAAAAGCATGGACTTGTAATTTCTTTTTTAAAAAGGGTTTAAACCCATTTTCAAAATGCTTTCTTTGTCCCATTTTATTGTTTGGCAGGCATTACTTAACCCATAATGCTACCAATATCCTAATGTTTAATTTGAATCAAGATGATAAAGACAACATATTTACTTGACTTTTATAGCTCATGTTACAGAGTTCCTATAAATGAATTTATTATTGATAATATTTGAGATAAGGTAAGTGATAGATGGAGTTTATATATTAAAGCAGTTACAGTGAATTCTACAAAGGTTATTTCATTATCATGAGCAGGTGTCTACTTTGCAAGATATGGCAAGAAGCTATGGGTGCAGAAAAATATCTATGATCCTTGGCTACAAGAATTTTAGAGTATATTGAAGGCACATGATATACATTTACAACAAAACCAAAATAAGGCACTCTCAGCATCAAATAAGTGTTCTAGACTTGATGGTCCACAACCTCCTTCTCCTTTTCATTGCCCATGAATGACATCACCAATCCATTATGGTTCTCTGCTACCAAACCAGAATTTGACCTCAGAGTCTTCCTGAAGATAACACTTTAGACAACCTTTTCCACTGGTGGGAGTTGCATGTAAGATGAAACTCATTATTATTGAAAAAAGTCATTTAATGCTATATTTAATGGGAGCCTCTCTAAACTGCTAAGAAAAGGTTATACTTTAGCTGAGCCTTCAATGAAACATTGAAACATAGGACTGAAGTACTAGGAAGGAGAAAGTGGAGCATTGTGAAGCTAGGGAGTATTAAGAACAAATGATTTAACATAGGAATCGTATGGCATAGTCAAAGATAATGAATAAGTGTGTAATTATTGATGTTTCTTTTATTAGACTGTAAACTCTGAAGTATTATGTTTTTGAATAATAAAAGACCTCCTCGTGAAGATTATCAGACTCCTTTCTGAGTTAGGTTTCCTATGTATTTTTATAGGTTCTTATTCTTTTCCTTCTTTTTTTTCAGTACTGGGGATTGAACCCAGGGGCATTCTACCTCTGAGCTACACCCCTAGCCCTATTTTTTATTCTTTATTTTGAAACAGGGTCTCACTAAGTTGTGGAGGTCCTAACTAAGTAGCTGAGGCTGGCCGCGAACCTGTAGTCCTCCAATCTCAGCCTCCCAAGTACTGGGATTACAAGTGTACACCACCACACCTGGCTTCTTTTCCTTCTTATACACAATTCACTTCTAGGTTTGGGGGTACCTTCTCACTGCAAATGTTCTATGTGGAGAATTGAGGGGTATTCAAGGAGGATTTTATCCTCTATAAATTTTTATAAAAAGAATAATTTTAAATTTTATTTTTGTCAGTGTGTTCTAGTTATATAAATGTGAGATTCATTGTGATATACTTGTCATGCCCATAATCTGACTTGGTCAATTTCATCCCGTGGTACCTTATTTTTAACAAACTGATTTGTATTTATGAATACTGTGGAAATCACAACACTTGCTTGGGGTGATTTATATTTTATCCATCATATTTAAGCATCTTACTGCAAATCTCTGAATTTAGGAATTAACAAAACAAGATACTAACGTGGGAACAGTATAGGGTTTAGAAATAAAAGATCTAGATTTTAGTTTCTCTTCATATCACTTATTGGCTGTGAGATTGAGCAGCCCTTCACTTCACATGCTTTTAGGCTAAGTCTCATCTGTAAATGAGAGATGACAATATACCAAAGCATACTGAAATTAAAATGAGCTATTCTTCTCCTTTGCCATTCTCATCATAATTATATTTTGAAACCATGCCATAAAATATGGTCTACTGTATAGATTCCTCTTTCTCTACCCCTTTTTGTATGTCTACTGGTGCATTGTAATTTTACATCATAGTGAGAGATTATAAGTGATACAAATACACATGCACACATCAGTTTGTGTATTTCCTTCCCCATCTGACCCTGTTTCCCTTCCTCCCTTTCTCTATATGTTAGTGAGATTGGTAGTGACACCTTTGTATATGGATATAACATTATTTAAATTGTTTCCTTCCTCAAGACTCCTGTTTCTTCTTGTCACCTCTCTTCCCCCAACTCCTTCCACTATTCTACTAGTCTCTCTTCTCATTTATCTGAAGTCCCTTTTGTTTTCTATTTTCCCTTTTGTTTCCACATATAAGAGAAAATATATGACCCTTGACTTTCTGAGATGGCTGATCTCACTTAGTATAATATTCTCTAATTCCATCCATTTTCCTACAGATGGCATAATTTTGTTCTTTGTGGTTGAGTGACATTCCTTTTGGTGTATATACTACATTTCCTTTTTCCAGTAATCCTTTTATGGACATCTAGATTGGTTCTGTAATTTGGTATTATGAATTGTGCTGCTGTAAACATGAGTATGCATGTATCGCTAAAAGTTTAATTCTTTTGGAAAGATACTGAGTGCTATAGCTGTGTCATATGGTGGTTCCAATCTTAGTCTTTTGTTGGAGGGGAATACTGAAAATTGAACCCAGGGGAATTCTACCTCTGAGCTACACACCATACTTTCAAAGCAGGGTCTTGCTAAAATGATAAGGTACCATACTGACCTTCATAGTGGTTGCACTAATTTGCAATCCTACTAACAGTGTTTGAGTTCCTATTTCCCCCCATCCTCACCAGCATTTATTTATTTATTTGGAGGGAAGTATTGGAGATAAATACAGGGGTGTTCTACCTCTGAATAATACACCCAACCATATTTCAGTTTTTTTATTTTGAAACAGGGTCTTTCTAAGTTGCTGAGGCTGGCCTCAAACCTGCAATTCTCCTCTCTCAGTGTCCCACGTATTTGGGTTACAGGTATGACTGGCTCCTCACCAGAATCTATTATTGTTTATATTCTTGATGATTGCTATTATAAAAGGAGTTAGATGGAATCTCTTCCATTTTTATTAGCTATTATTCAATAGCTCTAGCTATTGAAAATTTACTGTGCCCTTTGAATAGAACATTATAGCATTATATGTATCTAAAATGAAGGAAGAATTCAAAAAAATGTTTTATAACTTAATAATTGCTAATGTTTACTTTTGAGTCATTTGCTCCTCAGTATTTCTCTCTCATTTGTAATTTAACTGCTTAATATTAATAATTTACATATTTAAAGTATCTGTTAAACTGATCCAAAAGTAACTAAAAATGTTACTTTTTGTGCTTTATTTATTCATTTACTTGTTCATTTACTGAAAATTGTTCTAGCTGTTAACACAGCTGCATTCACTTTCCACCTAATTATATATAAATTCTCTAATTATCTATGTTCACATCTTGCTGAACCTATATAGTATTAGGGAATCAATGTTTCAGGGGAAAAAATCCTTCAAATTTAAATAACTTTTTTTTTCCAATTTGTAAGAACCATTTGTTCCTACCTTTAGAATATTTGGTGATTTTATCAGAAAGTTGGGTAAAAATTTTTAACTACAGAAACAATTTCTTTTACTAATAGTTATTTCTTAGTTTAAAAAACCAAAAGGAAAAAAATTAACAATTGATATTTACAGTTTCCTAGAAACTTAATTCCTTCACACTTTCTTGCTTTAAACATGTAATGTTTAATAATGATTATATATATATATCATCTTTATGATTTTGAAGATCTTTAAGGAATTTTATCAGCATAATTTCTAAATAAATGGATTTCTGTAAATTTAAGTTAAAATGTGTGAATATAGTTCTCAGAAATTATATATATTGTGTGTGTGCACCCGTGCACATGTGTGTGTATGTATGTGTGTGTGTGGTACTAGGGTTTGAACCCAGGAGCATTCTATCTCTGAGCTATATCCCTAGCCCTATTTTGTTTTTTTAATGGAAATAAAGTCTTGCTAAGTTGCTGAGGCTGGCATTGAACCTGCCATCCTCCTGTCTCAGCCTCCCATGTACTAAGTTTATAGGCATACATTACCATGCACAGCTTATAAAATGTACTCTTTAAAGTATCTGAGTTTTTCACACTACTTCTTGCTCATTTTTTGTTATGTAAATAGTATTGTACTATAGGTCATGGCTTTTTAAGGATTAAAAACATTAAATAAGTTCGAATCTTCTGAATTTTGAGATTTAAGTGATTGAAAATCCTATGATGATACTGATGATACTTACAGAAAGTAAATAGGGAAACCGGAAATTAACTAAAAATGTTGCTTTTATAATGCTTTAAATTTATGTATCAAGTATTATAGCTGAATTTAGTATTATTTAAGAAATAGTTAATTTTGTACATCAGGAGACAGTTCAAGTATAATCTTTAATCATGTTGATCTGATGCCCCAAGCAACATAATGTATACTTATTAGAGCTTATGCCAATGTCAGAATGGTATATACCCCAGGCCAAAAGAAAATTGATTTTTCCTCTGTAAATTTGTCATTTGATATCATATTTAAATTTCTATCGATCAAAAATAGGTATATTTACTTTTGAATCCAATTCTTCGGCAACATAAATAATTTTTCACTTGAGGACTGATTTGAATTATGCCAAATTAAGTAATATCAAGCACAGCTTCACTATTGATTATATGCCATCATAAAATATTTATTAATTATTCACATTAATGTGCAACCTGGGATTTAAAAGTATGAATCTATTAATTTTATTTTTAAATTGACAAATACTAGTATAAGACTGGATTCTAGCTTTCTTGAAAGTCTGGGACTAGAAGAAACTACATCACTTTTGAAGGGCACCTGTATTAGACTAAAGAGGGAAACACTCCAAATAGAGGGCAGCTCATTCCTTTTCATGTTGATTTACTCCTCCTAGCTTCCATCACTGCAACCTCTCAGTAAATTTTCTTACTGATCTCTCTTTGTCGTGTGTCCTCCTATCATTTGAAGACTTTAAGTACACTGTTTTCACTTATGAAACTTCTATACCCTCTTGTTTAGACCTTGAGATAATGGTGAGAACATTCTAGTTACCTAGGGCTTCTGTAAAAACAAAAATCATAAGCTGAATTTCTTAAGATGGAAATTTATGTTTTCATAGTTCTGGAGGCCAGATGTCTATAATTAAGGTGCAGCAGAGCCATGATTCCTCTGATGGCTCTAGATGAGAATCTTTTCTTGGGCTCTTCAGGTTTCTGATGGTTCATGAGCTTCCTTGGCTTTTGATGACAGCACTTCAAACTGTGCCTCCATCTTTACATGATGATCCTCCCAGTGTGTGTCAGTGTCCTCTCCTCCTGTTAGAAGGATACCAGTCATTGGACTTAGGACTCACTCTAAATCAAAAGAATTTAATCTCATAATCCTTAATTTATCAAATTTGTGATGACCTCATTTCTTAATAATGTTATATTCCAAGGTCCAGGGTGAATATGAAATTTTGGGGACCCTCGTTACATTCAACCCTCCACGGAGAGTAACTTTATTTTTCTGTGGTAGTTTTACTTACACATAAGTATCTTAATCTTTTCTCCCCCTATAGTTTATAAAGTTTATTCTGTTTCCTGTTTATAAAATAATGTTGCCTTAGCAACTTGGTTAGTTTTTATGAATTTAGTTGAATTATGAGTCATTCTTCTTTGTACCCTTTTAAACTACTAACAATTCTTTTCACTATAGATGATGAATTTGAGGCATAGCATAGGTGATAGTCACTTCGCACATATAGTGTAGAATTAAAAACTGACTTTTGAATCATCCAGCTTTTCTGAGACTTCACATGTGTTCAGATATCAAATATACTCTTACAGTCTGTGGTACTTTCATATAACTTTACCTAAATCTTACGTTCCAGAGAATATTTTTATAATTATCTCCAGATACTCTAAGCCATAAGATGTACCTGAAATTTAGTGTCATGGAGGTGGGGGGAGCATTGTTCTAGATTATTGCCAGTTGAGAACATGAGATAATCTAATCTCTGTAGTTAGCATGAGCCAGGTCTTTATATATCTTTTAAGTAATCCCTAGAAGACTAAGTATCCAGGACAGGATTCAGGGGCATTTTACATCTGAGCTACACCCTGAGACCTTTTTATTTATTTTATTTATTTTTTTTATTA
>PVLC010016973.1:0-11606 GCA_004027655.1 Graphiurus murinus
CTCCGAGCTACACCCCCAGCCCTATTTTTTATTCTTTATTTTGAAACCAAGTCTCACTAAGTTGCGGAGTGCCTCACTAGGTAGCTGAGGCTCGCCTCGAACCCGGATCCTCCGGTCTCAGCCTCCCGAATGCTGGGAATACAAGCCTGCGCCACCACGCCCTTCTGTTCTTTATTTTGAAACAGGGTCTCACTAAATTGCAGAGGGACTCACTAAGTAGCTGAGGCTGGCCGCAAACCTACAATCCTCCTGTCTCAGCCTCCCAAGTACTGGGATTACAAGCGTGCGCCACCACGTCCAGCCACCCTACCTGATCTTTTCCTGGCCATAATACGCAAGCCTGGGACCCATGGCAGGGAGGCTTGCCTACCATTTCTAGCTCCCCTCTCCGAATCTCAGAATGCAGCAGAGCATGGAATTCTCTGGGAAAGCCACGCCCATATTCCAGAGATGCTGTCCCTCAGCTGCCGCTGCCGCCTGGCCCTTGAAGGAGCCCTCAGAGCCCAAGGCACAGTCCACTAGGCATCTGCAGGGGATGGCCATCCCTGTTCTTAGAGTACATCCAAATCTGATGAGTCATTTGGATATGCAGTAGGTAAGGGGGCTGGGTACCTTTCTTCTTTTTTTTTTGTGGTCCTGGAGATGGAACCCCTGGGCTTTCTACCTCCAGGCTATACCCCCAGACTTTTTTTTTTTTTTTTTTTTAATTTGGAAACAGGGTCTTACTAGATTGCTGAGAGCCTAAGTTGCTGAGGCTGGCTTCAAACCTGCAATTCTCCTGTCTCGGCTTCCCAAGTACTGATATTACGAGCATACGTCTGGCTGGGTTTTTTTTGGGGGGGGGGAGATACTGGGGATTTAACCCCAGGACATGCTACCTCTGGCTACACTCCCAGCTTTATTTATTCTTTATTTTGAATCAGGGTCTCACTGAGTTACAGAGGGCCTAAGTTGCTGAGGCTGGTCTTGAACCTTTGATACTCCTGTCTCAAACCCCTAAGTACTGGGATTACAGGTGCACACCACCACACCCAGCTGAGTCTGGCTGTTTTAGATTCCACACCCAGTTCCTTTTTTTTTTTTGTATATACTGGAGATTGAATCCAGAGCTGCTCAGCTTCTAAGCTATACCCCAGCCCTGTTTTAATTTTTATTTTAAAACAGGATCTCACTAAGTCGCTGAGGTCCTCATTAAGTTGCTGAGGCTGGCTGCGAACCTGCAATCCTCCTGTCTCAGTTTCCCAAGTATTAGGATTATAGGCTTTGCCAGCATGCCAGGCTCTGGCTCCATTATTTTCTTTTTTTTGGTGGGGAGCGGGTACCAGGGACTGAACCTAAGAGCATTCTACCTCCAAGCTACACCTCCAGCCCCTTTAAATTTTTTGTTTTTGAAACAGGGTCTCACTAGGTTGCAGAGAGCCTCATTACATTGCTGAGGCTGTCCTCAAACCCGCAATCCTCCTGTCTCAGCCTCCCAAGTACTCCATTATTTTTTATGTCCAATTAGGTGTGACTAGAAAGCGGTCAGACTTCCCAGCAGAGAAAAAGCAGGCATCTCCTCTGAGTTCTACACAGAGGGTTCTGGCTGTATCTATAGCAATCATATCCCTTCCGACCTGGCTTGCTGCCTTCAGAGCCTGCCCGAGAGCTACAGATGCTGTGGGACCAAGACCTGAGCGGAAGAGAACCAGATAAAACAGAGAGGTAGTAAGTAGCCACAAGCAGAAAAGGTTGAGGACCTACCTACACTTGGCTGAATCTCTCTCATCACAGAGAGCACCTGGGCCAAAAGGTGTCTCAGCCCTTAGAGAAATCAAAGTGCTACATAATTACCTGCTGATTAATCGATAGTGTAGCCCTTGAGCATACTATAGTTTGACCCATCTTAACAGCCACAGAGAACCAGTAATAATGGCGACCTGAGCAGAGAAGTTAGGAGTCAGAGAGGGCCTCCCAGGTGTCTGCTTATGGGGAATTGACCTACTCTGCCTCATTCTAGCCAACACTCAGTCAGAGCCAGCTGGGGGCCTCCATCCAGTTTTTCCAATTGCTTGGCCAAAAGGAGTTGCTGAAGTTCCTGGTCTTTCGGGGATGCCAGATTGCTGCTCAAAGGTTTGCAGAGTCAGCTCTGTGCATTTCCATCAGCACTGAGCGCTGTAAATATTAAGCCTTTAAGCTGATCAGGTGTCATTAACCCTGCAACAGGGACACGATGCCAACACCCCCAAGTCACCCGGATGCATCAGGGGTGCTCTCAAATCTGGTGCCAGGCCACACTCTAGTGCCACAACCTTCAGCAACTCCCTTGCCAAGCCACCTCAGGCCTCCCACAGCAGGATCAAGGAGGAGGAGGAAGAGAAGAACCATCAAGAAGGTGTGTCATGGGGTGCAGAATTGTATTCACAGTGAACCATACGGCCTCAAAACATTTCTTTTCCAAAAGATGCTGAGAGGGAGCTAGGAGAAAATAAAACACTGCAGGAGTTTTCAAATGAATGTGAAACCCACTTTGCTTTTGTTCTTATTTGATGAATGTGCAAGCTACCTGGAGGATGACAGGCACGAGCACACCATTGCGCTGGGGGAAAGTCTTCCATCGGCCCCGTCTTCAGGGGCTCCAGGGAGAGGTAAGTCTGATGAATGACCAGAGCCGGGGAGACTTTCTCCACCAGGAGCTCTGCTGCAGCATCCTGGAACTGGGACTCAGGATTCATTAATGCCCCATCGCTCCTCTCCCCCTACTCCTTCTGCCTCCTGGCCATTGGTCACAATTCACAGGGAGGGGAGAGCTGCCAAGGCAGGGGATGAGAAGAGAAAACTGTAAAAATGAACACCTCGTGGGAAGTCAAAATGTCAAGTCTGAAAAGCGTACAGACCTGGTTCTCTAATTTCACTCCACTACCAGGGGTGGGGAGGGGCCTGGCGCATAGTAGGTGTGGTATTTGTTGCACAAATGAATGAGTGAAATCTCAGGGGCAACCTGGACCTGGAGTGGCCAGGTGACTCTGTTAAAGAAAGGCCTGTTATTCCCTGACTTGCTTTTTTCTTTTTCTTTTTTTTTTTTTTTTTCCTCAGAGATGTCATGAAAATTAGAAGGAGTACCAAAAAGCCAAAGTCTTGGCAGCTTTCAGGGGCAGGAAGGTTTGATTGCGATGGCTCTAGGAACTGTAAGGTGGGAGACACTGTCTATTAAAAAGCCTACATCTCTGCTGGCACTGACCCAGTGTACACACTGTGCATCAAACCCATCTATAACCCCACTACTCCAGAAGCTGATACAGGAGGATCACAGGTTCAAGGCCAGTTTTAGCAAGACCTTCAGCAACTTAGGGAGACTGTGTTTCAAAACAAAAAACAAGCCAGGTGTGGTGGCTTGTAATCCCAATACTCAGAAGGCTGAGACAGGAGGATCGCGGGTTCAAAGCCAGTCTCGGCAACTTAGCGAGGCTCTCAGCAACCTAGGGAGACCCTCTTTCCAAATAAGAAACAAAATCGGACTGAGAGTGTAGCTTGGAGGTAAAATGTCTCTGGGTCCAATCCCCAGTATCACAAAAAATAGTAATAATAATAATAATAATAAGGCTGGGGTACTAAGCCTCAGGTAATAAGCATGGGTAAATAAGGCACAGAAGTGGAATGTCCCCGGGTTCAATCCCCAGGGCCACAAAAAAAAAAAAAAAAAAGAGCAACTCTAATCAATATCCCTGATTGACCCATCTGAGGCAAAACAGAGGGCTGGGAAGAGAAGGGGACTATACTGTCTTCTGAAGGTCTGTGCTTCTGGGCAAGGAAGGAACTACACATCCACACCTTCCAATCCCTGACCACGCACGCAGGACGGCTTGGCCATCCTGCCACCAAGAGGTGCAGTCTCTCCCACGGGTGGAGCACCGCTGGTCCTGTGACTTGCTTCTACCAAGCAGTAGATGGACATTATGTTTGAAAGGCTGCAGAGCCCAGACCTCACAAGGTCTAATACATTCCATTTTTGCCTAAAAGGCTAGTTTCCCTGACAGTGAGAAGCCGCATGGGGGATGAGAAGGCCTGCTGAGAGCCAGCACCAACTGCTTGCCCTTGAACCATCCAGGCCCGGCAGAGCCACCAGCTGCCTGTCACCGCATTAATGAGCTCAGGAATGACCAGCTGAGCCCAACATGGCTGCAGAATGGTGAGAAAATGAAACGGTGGCTGTGTCAGTCCACTAAATTTGGGGGTGGTGTGTTGTGCTGCATAGATAATTGATAAAAAAATAAATAAAACCATTCAGCAAGTCTCTACAGCTACTAAAAAGAATGAGATCATTCAGCTGGGCTTGGTGGTGCATGCTTATAATCCCGATACTTGGGAGGCTGAGACAGGAGAATAGGCTGGTTTAAAACCAGCCTTAGCAACTTAGTGAAGTCTCCACAACTTAGTGAGACCCTGTTTCAAAATAAAAAATAAAATAGGAGCCAGGCATGGTGGTGCAGGCTTGTAATCCCAGTACTTGGGAAGCTGAGACCGGAGGATCGCAGGTTGGCAGCCAGTCTCAGCTACTGAGTGAGGCCCTCCACAACTTAGTGAGACCCTGTTTCAAAATAAATAATAAAAATAGGGCTGGAGGTGTTAGCTTGGAGGAAGAATGTCCCTGGATTCAAATGCCAGTACCACAAAAATAAATAAATAAATGAGTTCATTCTAAAATGGAAAGAAGTTGAACATTAAGTCTAATACAAATCT
Source organism: Graphiurus murinus (assembly GCA_004027655.1). NCBI lineage: Eukaryota > Metazoa > Chordata > Mammalia > Rodentia > Gliridae > Graphiurus > Graphiurus murinus. Next base: position 4,720 of record PVLC010016973.1, read on the forward strand.
ATCTGTGCACATTGAGAAGATAAATAGATGCCCGGATGCTAGTTTGGCAGAAAGATTGCAAGTTTGAGGCCAGTCTTGGCAATTTAGTGAGACCCTATCTCAATAGAGATTAAGAAACAAGAGATGTAGCTCAGTGGTAGAGCACTTGCCTAGCATGTGTGAGACCCCGAGTTCAATCCCAGCACTGCAAACAACAAACAAACAAAAATTGGAATGAATATAAACCCAAAGTATTAATGGTCATTATCTCTGCGGGGTAGGATTATGGGAGATTTTCCTTTTCTATAATTTGTGTAACTTTTGAATATTAAAGTGAGTTTTATTTTTGTAACAAAAGAAAAAGAGGATTTTTTTTTTAATTCACCTTGATTTCTGCTACAAGCTAATGTTTCTTAAAACATGACATTCATCCTCATCTCCCGATCCTCACTGCCAGCCTCCTAAACTCAGCGGTTCTGGGTGGCATCCAGTGCCCCAAAGCAAGGACCCACCTCCTCTGGCGGGCCATGCACATCCCTCCCCTGGCCTCTAAGCTGTCGACCCACCACTACGACCATGCAAAGAGCCCCCTTCCTTCCTCTTCCCAGATCCCAACCCTCCCGCAGGCCCTGCTCCACCTCCCCCAAGGTCTCTACAGATCCTCAGAGACAGTTGCACCCACCCTGCCCCAGATGGCCAGTGGTCTGTGTTATTCCCTCTGAACCGCAGATACTGAGTACTCCTTACAGAGACAGGACCTCCAGCCGCTACCATCCTCAGCTCCTCCAACTGCGAGATAGGCAGAGGCAGAAAGGACAGGTGGTTCCAGCACTGCTTCCTTCTCTGCCTTGTACAACCTCGATGGGTGAGGACCCCACCTCAGCCTGGAGCTCCCTCCCCGACCCCATCCATTCCCAGCAGCAAGTCAGTGTGAATCCGCGGCTAATTTCCAGTGAGTCTGGCCATGGCTGATGCTGCAAAGGCCGCACCTCCCCACCCGCTGGGTCCACATGCTGCATCCATCCATCCATCCGTACACACATACACAATGGTCAAGCAGATCCACTCTCTGGCTCCAAACCTAATTGCCTTCCTGGGGGACCCAACGGCTCTTCCTCACTCAGGTCTCTGCAATCTACATGGTCCAGTTTTTAAACAAAGCTGTTTAGAATCTCCCAGGATTGAGACAAGTGGAAAAACGCAAGCCCAGACCTCTACCTCATTTTCTCTAAAACAAAACATGTCACTCTGCCTGCACACAATCCTGAAACACACACTCCATTCAAACCCGGCCAGTCACCCTGCCCCACGGAGCCCTCCTGGGGGGCTTGGCTCGCTGAGGCAGGATGTGCTCCCTCTGTTCCTGGCACCCCCCATGCCAGGAGAGCTTGGAGCCCCCTGGCCTCGGCAGGTAGCCGGGGAGAAGCTGCAGACAGGGCTGCCAAGTCCTGTGCCCGCTAGGGAGGGGGCCCTCACATCACAGATGGATACTGACCTCCTGAGAGGGCACAGGTGGGTCTCTCGGCTGAGTCCCAGAACAATGCAGGAGAACTTGCACCCACACAAACCCATATGGGCACACACAGCCAGGCACACACACGCTCACCCACACACATGTGCAGGGCAACACCCCACACCTGTCCACGGTCCTCACAGGCTTCTCCTTGGCTTTGAACCTGTTGCTCTCTCCTCCTCGGGAGTAGGAAGGGCGCAGGCTGTGTGTGCTGCCAGCAACATGTGCACCAATGACCAGAGGAGGTGCGCACGCAGCCGGGGCCACTGCCCACCAGGGCTCTAGAAGGCTGCCACAGGTAGAACTGGACATTGCTCCCGTTTGTACGGTTTTTGTTTTAGTTCTTGTTTTCACGCTGAGGAGGAGCCATTTTTCAAATCTGCACAAAGGTGCTAGAAGATTTACTAAGGCCAGAGCTAGGCACAATGGCATACAACTGTAATCCCAGTACTTGGGAGGCTGAAATGGGAGGATCGCAAGTTCGAGGCCAGTGCACAATAACTTAGGGAGACTCTGTTTCAAAATTTAAAAATAAAGCCAAGTGTGGTGGTACACTCCTATAATCCTAGAACTTGGAAGGCTGAGACAGGAGGATCGCAGGTTTGAGGCCAGCCTCAGCAACTTAGGGAGACCTCCCTCATTTCAAAATAAAAAATAAAAAAAGTCTAGGGATATAGTTCAGAGGTAGAATACCCCTGGGTTCAATCCCCAGTACCACCAAATAAATAAATAGCACTGAGGGTGTAGCTCAGTGGTACAATGCCCCTGGGTTCAATCCTTAGTATCCAAAAAAAAAAAAAAAAGTTACTAAGGCCAGGGCCTCACTATGATCCTGAACCAGAGTTCCACGAGCTCCTCCTACACTCCTACAGTGATAGCCAAGCCCCCTCCCCAAATAAGGGGGCCCGAGGAACATGTAGCAAGCTTCCTGACTCTTCAGACCCCCCTGGACTATTCTCCACCCCGTCCTTTCCTGTTCCTACGGCAGAGTCAGATATTTTAACAAATGATGACCTTTGAGAATAAAAATGGTCACGAGACTCAGAAAATGAGTACATATTCAAAACAGAATCCATTTCCAGACATACACTATATAGGGAATGAGAGGGAGAAGGGAGGGCAGAGGGGTGTCAAAGGCATGGACAGGTTGGGCATGGTGACACACACCTTTAATCCCAGTACTTGGGAGGCTGAGACAGGAGGATCGCAGGTTCAAGACCAGCCTCAGCAACTTACAGATACCTTATTTCAAAAATAGAAAATAAAATAGGGCTGGGGGGTGGAGTTAGAAAGCCCCTGGATTTAACAAGAAGGAAGGAAGGGAGGGAAGGAGGAAGGAAGGAAAGAAAAGAAACCAGGACATCAGATTCACTCATTAACTTCTTTCCTCCTCCATCCACCTCGAGGCCAGAAACAGAGAAGGCATATAGCAAGAAGAGGAGGAGTCAGGACTCCCCAGAACTAGAAGCCAAAATCCAGGCATGTGCTACCTCAGAAACCTAGAAGGAACCTGGCCCCAACTCACCAGCCTCCCATTTGCAGGTAAGAAAACTAGTCTGGAGAAAGCAATTAACTTGCAAAGGTCCCTTGCAGGGAGAGGCAGGAACAGGAGCCAGAATAAGAGCCTCCCTCCCCAGAGCTGGTCATTCCAGAGGCCCACAAGCATGACAAGAAATGCAAAGCCAAAGCCATCGGAGAGGATTAACTTCCCATCTGCAAAGTCCTTCACTCAGTCTCCTTCACTTCGGCTTCAACACAGATGTGCAGAAGGAAGACAGTCATCTGGCTAGAAAGAGAGTGATGTCACAGGCTGCCTGTCTCCCCAAGGCTGCAGAGGCCTCCTGGGATGGAGCTCTGTCTTACAGGGCCCACCCGGAGCAGACCCCGCAGGATAGGGGATGAGGCCGGAGGTGCCCTGCACAGGACCCACATTCCCTTGTCCTCGGGTCCCTCCCTCTCTGCCACCTGACCACTACCAGACTGCATACTCCAAGTCTAGGCTCCTGTGTCTGGTTGTGATGTATGATAGAGGAAATAAGTAGGTAGAAAGGAGATAGACAGGAAGGAAAAGTAAAATATAACTTTAATATAAAAAACCTGGAGCTGAAGTGCTTCAGCCTCTACTCTGCAAACCAGTTCTCTTTCCCAGGTCTTTCTCTCCCAAATTCCTGGAAAATCTGTAGATCTTAGAGTTAACTAAAAGAAACTTTAATTGCCCTGTGCATGATAATCAAACAGATACAATATTTTTTTTTTTTTCTTTTTTTTTTTTTGGCGGTACTGGGGATTGAACTCAGGGGCATTCTACCTCCGAGCTATACCCCCAGCCCCATTTTTTTTTTTTTATTCTTTATTTTTGAAACCGAGTCTCACTAAGTTGCGGAGTGCCTCACTAGGTAGCTGAGGCTGGCCGCGAACCCGGATCCTCCGGTCTCAGCCTCCCGAATGCTGGGATTACAAGCGTGCGCCACCACGCCCGGCCAGATACAATATTTTAAGAAACCTATAATTTAGGACACTCTCCAGCTTATGTCAGTCAGCTAATGAGGACCCCAATCAGCCTGAGGACCCTAAGATTCACCAAACCACCAGACCACCAGGAAGCACCTCGGGACTACCGGACTGAGATCATTCTCACATACCTCCTCTAGCCCACCCCTATAAAAGTCCCCTATAAGAAGAGAGGCCTAGCCGGGCGTGGTGGCGCATGCTTGTAATCCCAGCATTCGGGAGGCTGAGACCGGAGAATCCGGGTTTGTGGCCAGCCTCAGCTACCTAGTGAGGCACTCCGCAACTTAGTGAGACTCGGTTTCAAAATAAAGAATAAAAAATAGGGCTGGGGGTGTAGCCCAGAGGTAGAATGCCCCTGAGTTCAATCCCCGGTACCGCAAAAAAAAAAAAAGAAGAAGAGAGCCCTGAACTCCCCAATAGGCCTTCCTCATCTTGAGGTGGCCCACATTCTCTCTTGAATGTGTATTTCTTCCTTTTTCCCAAATAAACTTCTGTCCATATCTCTGACTGGTGCATGCTGAAACTCTTTTCTGTCACGTTAGACAAGGACCCTGCGGATCCTGGGTTCCTGAGCTGAGGTTGCACCGCACAGTCCAACGGGAGGGGGTGGTGCCCCAGATCCCAGAACTGTGATGAAAATGGACACCCGTGCAGGCCCCAGGAGGAGGGAGGAAAACCCGAAATGGGAGCTCACACATTCCTGCGCAGGCCTGCTCTGGCTCCAGGAGGGCCATGCCGAGGATCCCCGGGGGCCTCTGCAACCACAGAGGTTGAGAAGGCTTGAAAAGGCCATTACAGAGCACCTGGGCTGGAGTCCCTGCGCACCTAACACAAAGAGACCGGCTCTCCACCTTAGCTCCTGCAACTGTAAAACGCAGGGAAATGACAGCTGCCACACGGGACTGTCGCAGAAGTGAAATGAGATTTAAATCACAATTCAATACAATTACATTAAATTCGTTGTGGACCTACGTTAAGGGTCTAAGCCTAGGGCTGATGATGACAGCCGTGAACAAGGACACCCTAACCATGAACAGCAGGACAGTGAGAGGTTCCCAGACACTCTTGGGCCACCAAATAATCCCTGCCGGGGACTCACAGACAAGGGAATCTTGGCCAAATAAGCCACTGGTCAGTGGCACCAGGGTCTGTCTCCTACCTCTACCACTAGTTACCAAAGGTAAGAGATTTACAAATCACCCAGCAGGGAGAAGCCACAGGATAAAATGCACATAAATTAAAACATAAACAGGCCCCAGGGAGCCTGAACCTGCACCATCAGGGTTGCCAAGAGCACCAGCCTACTAGCTCAGCAGGAGCATCGATGTGCAAGTGCCACCAGCAAGACCCCAGGAGCCTGGAGGAGCAGAGACGGGGCACTCCTGCAGCCGCCAGGGCTGGCCAGATTCCCACGGATTCTGGCCCACTGGTGGGAGGCCAAGCCACCCTGGCTCCCCTGCCCTGCTGGGAGGAGACAGGAAGCAGGAAGTTACAGGCCTCTCCTGCTTCCCTAAGCATCCTCCACACATTTGGGGTGGCCAGGAAAGAAACTAAGAGTACTCTCAGCTGCCAATCAGAAAGGGCAGGGGGCAAGAGGTAATTCTCTCCAGGCCCCAAAGCCCAATTTAAATACCATATAAATTCAAAGTCAAAAGCAGGGCAGAGGAACATCAAGAAAATGTCAACATCCTATTCTATCTTCCCAACCCACAGCTGAAGGGCAAAAAAGATTGACTTCATGTGGTTTACAACACACAGACTTTCAGAGGCCCCAGCACACGATGGACCCAGACTGCCCACTGACCTGTTTTTGTTGTTTTTCCTGCAAACACCTTGGCCCCCGTATATTCCTGCAGGAAAATTAAAAATGAGGTCATCACTTTGCAATGAAGCTGCTCTAGGACGAACTCTGTCTAGCAACGGACACTCTTTGGGGCAGCACTCTCCCACCAAGACCCCACTGATGTAACAAGTGGAAAAGGCCAGAAATGGCAAACAGGTTCCAGCTGTGGCCCCAATTCCACTCAGCTGGTGGTAGGTGCCTAAAGCATTATGAGCAGAACCTGAGCCCTGGCTCAGCAGGAAAGACAGCTGTAATTGATTAGTGATGTCTGCCATGGGCACTTACAGCAGTAACAGTATCCATGCCACATACATGCCATCCCTGAGGCAGAACCAAAGATTTAACATTTACAATTTTGGCCACTCATAAGTGGCCCGAAAGTTTTAAGATATGTTAAAGTGTATAACTTTCCTGAGACTTAAGTTTGACGGACATTGCCTCTATCTCTACCACATACAAAGTTGACTCTGCAGTACAGTAAAAACTTGGTGGAAAACAGCCATCGAGTGAGAGATAAAACTGCAGCGGAAGTTGGAAGGGCAGTTAACTTGGAGTGTGAAGATATATACAGGAAACACTTGACTCTCCACAGAAATATGACTCTGGAGAAAGCCAGGCCTGTGTACACATACTGCTAGTGGATACAACTTTGGGATTCGAGAAGGCACAAGGCCTGTTTCTTGAGAACATCAGGGTCCCCGCTGCACCTACTTTGTGCCTCTCAGGAGTGAGCACAGTAACATCAGAGGCGGAGAAAAGTCACATCCTCAAGGGACTCAGAATCTACCTAAGGAAACCATGATAGCCAACAGGCACAGCAAATGGCATCACATTTTCACAATCGCCCCGCTCAGAATCAGCTTCACTGCCCCGTCATGCTCCTATCCAGTCAACTCACAAATAGTCTTGGTCCTATTTCCAAAATGTCTCAGGGTCAGTCCCTCCTCAGCGTCCGTCGCAGCTGCCCATCCCCTCCCCCAGCTCGGTTTCCCCTCCTGAAGCCCAGGCCTGCTTCTGTTACCTCCACTTAAAAGCTGCCCC
>PVLC010016973.1:11706-34703 GCA_004027655.1 Graphiurus murinus
GTAATCCCAGCATTCGGGAGGCTGAGACCAGAGGATCCGGGTTCGCGGCCAGCCTCAGCTACCTAGTGAGGCACTCCGCAACTTAGTGAGACTCGGTTTCAAAAATAAAGAATAAAAAATAGGGCTGGGGGTATAGCTCGGAGGTAGAATGCCCCTGAGTTCAATCCCCAGTACCGCAAAAAAAAAAAAAAAAAAAAAAGCTGCCCCGGGCGCAGGACCTCCCGAGTTGACTAGCTCAGTGCCTGCATGTGGTGGGCACTCGGTTTCTCTTGAATGAATGGATGGACTGATGGACGGACAGATGATATTCTTTGGCTGGACATCTGACCGTTGTCTACCTGTTCACGTCTCTTCTCCATCGACCCACCGGGCGATTCACACGCCTAATCTCAAGCTAATCTTTCCTCCCTGCGAGGCTGGTGTCCACCACTCTGGCCAGCCACATAAAGTATTCTTTCTCAGCCGGGTGTGGTGGCACACACTTGTAATCCCAGTATTTGGGAGGCTGAGACCGGAGGATCACACACTTGCAGCCAGCCTCAGCTACTTCGTGAGGCCCTTCACAACTTACTGAGACCCTGTTTTAAAATAAAGAATAAAAAATTGGGCTGGGGGCATAACTTGGAGGTAGAATGCCCCTGGGTTCAATCCCCAGTAGTACAAAAAAATAAAGTGTTCCTTCTCTATCAGGCCTGCGGATCCACACACCACACTCGGCTCTCAGAAGCCACTCACTTTGTACTGTCTTTTTTTCCTTTGGTGGTGCTGGGGGTTGAATCCTGGGGCATTCTACCTCTGAGCTATACCCTCAGCCCTTTTTATTTTTTATTTTGAAACAGGGTCTCACTAAGTTGCAGAGGGCCTCACTGTGTTGCCGAGGTTGGCCACAAACCTGGGATCCTCCTGTCTCAGCCTCCCAAGTACCGGGATTACAAGCATGTGCCACCACGCCCAGCTCTTTGTCATTTTTTTAAACCCTTTTCCCACAAGCCCCAAGAAGACAAGGCCTTTTATCTTTTTTTTTTCTGGCATTATCGGAACTTAGTACAGACTTGTATATATGTATGACACACGCTAAGCGTTTAAGAAATTCAGTAAAGAATCACCCAAGGCAGCATCTAAAAGCCAAGAGTGCCGGGCAAGGCAGCACATGCCTGTCATTCCAGTACTTGGGAGGCTGAGACAGGAGGATCACAGGTTGGGACCAGCCTCACCAATTTTTTTTTATTTTGAGATACTGGGGATTGAACTCAAGGGCATTCTACCTCCAAGCTACACCCCCAGCCTATTTTTTATTCTTTATTTTGAAACAGGGTCTCACTAAGTTGCAGAATGCCTCACTAGGTAGCTGAGGCTGGCCACAAACCTGGATCCTCCAGTCTCAGCCTCCCAAATGCTGGGATTACAAACATGCGCCACCACGCCCGGCGCCAGCCTCACCTATTTAACAAGGCCCTCAGCAACCTGGCAAGACCCTGTTTCAAAATAAAATAGTGCAGGGGGTGTAACTTGGAGATAAAATACCCCTGGGCTAAATCCCCAGTACCAAAAATAAATAAATAAATAAATAAAAGGCCAAGAGACTAGCAAAGACAGAAAATGTCATAGGAGCCAGGCATGGTGGCATACACCTGTAATCCCAGATAGAGGGATTGCAGGTTCAAGGCCAGCCTCAGCAACTTAGCAAGACCCTTGGCAATTTAGTGAGACCCTGTTTCAAATTAAAAAAAAAAAAAATGCCACAGTAGTTCCAAAGAAAAAGAGGCTCATTAGGGATAGTGGCCGGGGAAAGCTCCCTGAGAAAAGGCTGTCCCTGAGCAAAGCTTTGCAGCAGGGCAAGGACAGAACGGGAAGGTACAGAAGGGAGGTGGAACGGTATGAACTAAGAGTCAGAGGAGGAACGAGCAATGCCTGGCTAGGCCTGAGCGAGCGTTCCTGGAAGGAGACCAGTGGGAGGTGAGGTGAGACAGCCAGGCTGGGGCTGGAGGGGAAGGATGCTAAAGCACCTGGATTAGATCCCTTCCCACTGAGTCAGTGGGGATGACGACCACAGCGGGCCTGGGCCTCAGAGGGAGAAGAACAGAAGTCTTGTCCTCTCTTCTTCCAATCATACTGGTCTAGTCTCCCCAGCTAGGTTATAAATAACAGCCTCCATTTACGGCACACCTGCTGCACATGAGGCCCTAAGCTACGTGCTTCACATACATGATCTCACTGCTCCTTCCCACAGCCCTGAGAACTCCGTATTGTTATCCTGGCTCTGCAAGCAGGAAGCTGAGGCCAAAGGGGGTGAAGGCACTCGTCCACTCCCTCATTCACCTTGCAGGCTGGCGCTGGGGTTGGAGCCAGGGATGCGGGAGGGCGCTCCGGCCTGCTGGCCCAGGCCCCAGGGCTTCCTCTGATGCTGGCCACTTCTCCACAGCGCTCCTTATTAATCTTTTGGGGCGGCACATGTGAAGCACATAGTAGAGTTTAATAAAGCACACTACACAAAATGGAGAATGGTGGTTGCCAGGAGCCAAGAAGAAGGGTTGAAATAGGGATCTGTCGTTTAATGGATAGAGTTGGTTTTACAAGATGAAAAGTTCCGGAGATCTGTTGTACAATAATGTGAATGTATTCAACGCTACCTTAGAAAGGGTTAAGATGTTAAGTTTTATTTACATTGGGTCTTACCACAATTAAAAGCCTAACATATATAAAAAAAAAAAACCACACATTAATTGATTGACTGGCTGCCAATATAATTTGGGGGGGTGGGAGGACCTGGGAATAGAACCCAGAGGCATTCTACCTCTGAGCTACACCCCCAGCCCTTGTTTTGAAACAGGGTCTCCCTAGATAACCGAAAGTTTTGCTATGTTGCTGAGGTTGTCCACAAATCTGCAATCCTCCTATCTCAGCCTCCCACGTGCTGTGATTACAGGCATACACCACCACGTCCAGCCTGCCAATATCATCTTGTTAATTACATGATGCTGGAAAAGGCCCTACAAACATTTTAACCCAGTATCCCCCCAAAACAGCGAGTTGGGAAGGGGGGCAACCTGCCCAAAGTTGCACAAAGAGCTGGTGTTAGAGCTAAGACAAAACCCAATAGAGAAAGGGAGAGAGGCACATGACAGGGGGGGTCAGAAGCTGTGAGTTCAAGTTTTGCTTCTTTCCTAATGAGTTTTGTGACCAACTTAGAGAGGATTATTTATTCCTTTTGAGCTCATTTTCCTTAACTGTAAGGCAATTAAAGTAATAAATACTTCACAAGAATATGTATGAATCACATACAATTATAGACAGCTAATGTGCCATGAATGCATTTAGCCAACTATAAGTTACTTTGAATATTTTAAATGTATTTAGCCAACTAAAAGTTCCTAGTTATTGTTATTAATAAGAAATATCTGTTCATAGATTTTAAAAGCTCTACCAGAAAATTAAAACCTGATTAACTTGGGAAAAAATGTAAAACTCAATCCATTCTGGAACACTCTCAGCTGATCAGGGCCTTGTGCATAGCAGGTCTTCAGTGAGTGGTTGCAGAACTGAATCAACACTTGAGGTTTTATCCACCCGACCCTCTTCTCTCTCTTGACCCAGCTGTATTGGCCATGGTGGGGACCCGGCTGAGGGTAGGAAGCCGGGTGCAATTGTCTGCCTCTCTGGCTGCATTCCTCAGCTAAATATAAATGATTTGTCCAGTCCATTGTTTGAAATTATCCACAATCCCTCTCCCTCCCTCCCCATTCCTTAGGATCCTTAGGGTGGCAAGCTGAACACACAGATGTATAGCAGCACATGCATACAAAACCTTCACTGCAGCTGTTTTTAGCAGAGAGAGAGGAGCTGACAGGTATGTAGGGATCAGAGCACAAGTCTCTGTAATTCCCCACTAGTCCAGAAAACCTTCCTGGAGAAGGAAATGCCTGAGTTACCCCAGAGAAGGGGACAACTGTAGATTAGAAAGGCACCCTCACATCATCAGTGTTTGGTTCCCTGAACCAGGCCCTGAAAGCTGCTGCTTTCTTAACCCTGTTTGTTTTTTTGTTGTTGTTGTTTTTTTTCGGGGGGGGGGGGCTGTTGGGGAAGGAGGAAAGGTCAACACAGCTCAGGGGACCTCAGAGGACTCCATACCACCCTAATTTCCTCAAACTTCATCAAACACTAAAGGACATTTGTGGAGAGACGCAGAAGAGACCAACATCTTAATTCAGAGACAGCGCAGATCCACAATCACAAATACTGCTCTCATAGCTTTGCTTATTTGTACGTACGTGTGTGTGTGTTACTGGGGATGGAAGCCAGGGACATTCTACCTCTGAGTTACACCCACAGCCCTATTTTATTGTTATTTGGAAACTGGGTCTTACTAAGTTGCCGAAGGCACGAACCTGCGATCCTCCTGTGTCAGCCTCCCAAGTACTGGGATTATAAGCGTGCTCCACCATGACCGCCTGGATTTTTTTATTTTTGTAACCACAAGAAAGTTTTTTTAAAGTCTCAAACTTGAGTGCACAGATGGACTGCATCTCGGACCTAGGGGCGTGCCAAAGCCCTGTCACTCCGAGGGGCAATCTGTCGGCAGTTGCCCAAGGGATGGTTGGGGGTACAGGGGGTGCTACAAGCAGTATCCTAGCCCTGCCCAAAGAGTCCTGGCCCTCTCTGGGGGCCCTGCATGGGCTGTCTCAGGCCGGTCCACTGGGCCCTTGACAGCTCCGGGGGTCTTCCTTTCTGCTGCCTCCCAGGGACCTCCCATCTCTTCGCCAGGGCTTCCGCTGTCCACTCTGCCACAGCCCCATTCCGGAAAGGTCTTCCTCCAAGCCTCTCTCCGGGCAGCCCCCCGTGCGCTGGGTGACCCGGCCCGCGCGCACCTTCCCCTTCCCGCCCCTCCTCGGCGCCTGCCCCATTCCTCCTCCCCTCTCCCCACCTCCGCCCTGCCCACACCGCCCCCCCCCAGTACCGCCTCCCCGGGGCGCCCCCAACCGCGTCCCCCATCTCGGGACCGGATAGGGGGCCTGCCTGGCCCGCCGAGCCCCAGCCAGAACCCCTGCAACTTTTCGCGCTGGGGATCCCCGCGTCGCCGCCCGCCGCCCGGCCGCACTCACCGCGCTCGCCGGAATGTGGGCTCCCCGCTCGGCTCGGCTCCCGCACCGCCGCCGCCGCCGCCGCCGCCGCCAGCGGAAACGGGGGGCGGGGCCGAGCCGGGGGCGGGGCCTGTCCGGGAACGGCGGGGCGGGGCGAGGGCCGGAGCCCGGCGCGGGGAGCGCGCGTGGGAAGCGCGGGCTGCGCTGCTCGGCTCTTCGGAGGGCGGCCACCCGACCCGGTCCCCGGCTCAGCCCTGGAGGGGGACCGGCCCGCTGGGCACGGGCGCCCAAGTCCCGGCGCGCCGCCCGCTCGGGGTTCCGGAAGCCTCCCTCTGCACCCGCCGCCCGGATTCCACGATCGGCCGCTCCCCCGAGGTGTTACTACGGCGCCGGCCCCGGTCGCCTGGCCCAGCCCTCGCAGGGTCGGGGAGCGGGAGGCAGGGCTAGGTGGCGCTCCTGGGCGCGGCGCCCGCACACCACCCGAGCCGCCCCGGCCAGGGGCTCAGCTTTCCCGCTCGTGCCAGGCGGTCTGGCCTCACCACCCCCACCCCGCACCGAAGAAATCCTTCCCTGGTATTTGGAGCGCACTATTTGAGGTGCTGACAACGCGGGTGTGTCTTAGATACTGCCCGGAGATACCCTGCTGGAGGAGCCGCTGCCTCCCCAGGAGCCGGAGGCCTCCAAGTGTTGGTAAAGGGCACTGTGGGCCGGGAGGGGCCGGAGTGAAGCCCAGAAACTCGAGTTTGATACCTCTGGCCCAGCGCTTCCTATAGGCTTTCCCAGGCCTGCGTGCCTGAAGACTAAAGGCCCGAATTTGCACCGCAGTGACCACGAAAACTCTCGTCTCTCATTGTCATCGAAATCATATTCTGTGGTTCCCACGTGCACTGTCTTTTGAGACAAATTTTTAATATTTTCTTTTAAGATGGGGTCCCGCTATCTTACCCAATCTAGTCTTGAACTTCTGGACTCAAACAATCCTGCTGGAGCCTCCTGGGTACGTGGGACTACAAGCGCCAATCACCTTGCCGATTTGAGACAGACGTTTAAAACCGGACTATAATCGCAATGTCCCCCCAAGTTTTCTTCTAATTACACTGGCAGCTTTCATTCACTCTTCCCCTCAAATACACAGTCTTGTTTTTTACTTATTAGACTTAACCCATAATCTCTCCCCTTCTGATTCCCCTTTCCCACCAAGAGAAATATTCTTCTTTTCTCCCTCCCTTTTTTATTATTTATTTATTTATTTATTTATTTATTTATTTATTTTATTGAGTGTGTGTGTGTGTTGCTGGGAATTGAACCCAGAGGGCATTCTACCTGGTGTTCCACCCCCAGCCCTATTTTATTTTTTTATATGAAAAAAGGGAGCCGGGCGTGGTGGCGCACGCTTGTAATCCCAGCATTCGGGAGGCTGAGACCAGAGGATCCGGGTTCTCGGCCAGTCTCAGCTACCTAGTGAGGCACTCCGCAACTTAGTGAGACTCAGTTTCAAAATAAAGAATAAAAAATAGGGCTGTGGGTGTAGCTCGGAGGTAGAAAGCCCCTGAGTTCAATCCCCAGCACCGCAAAAAAAAATTTTTTTTAAATAAAAAAAAAAAAAAGAAAAAAGGGTCTCCCTAAATTGCTGAAGCTGGCTTCAAACATGCAATCCTCCTGTCTCAACCTCTCTGAAATTACAGGCATGCTCCACCACGACCAACTTAATACTATTATTAATACTATTTTGTACTTGGATTGAACCCAGAGGCATTCTACTTCTGAGCTTCACCTCCAGCCCTTTTTATTTTTATTTTGAAACAGGGTCTTGCTAAGTGGCTGAGGCTGGCTTCGAACCTGTGATCTGTCTTAGCCTCCCAAGGACTGAGATTACAAGCATGCACATAGTACTGGGCCCTTCCTTCCTTTAAAACCTTATTCAGAAGCCGAGCATGGTGGCACTCGCTTGTAATCCCAGGGCTTGGGAGGCTGAGACTGGAGGATCTGGGTTCGAGGCCAGCCACAGCTATTTAATGAGGCCCTCTGCAACTTGGTGAGACCCTGTTTCAAAATAAAGACTAAAAAATAGGACTGGGGGTAGAATGCCCCTGGGTTCCATCCTCAGTACCACAAAAAAAAAAAAAAAAGGAAACCTTATTCAGTACCCTATCCCCAGCATAAAGTCTTGCCAGGCTAACTCCACTTTAGCTGTTCTACTTTTCAGAAGAGGAAACTGAGGCTCAGACTGGTGATACTGATGACCATAAAAACAGCAGGAAGTAGCCACGTGAGGGAACTACCACCAGCCTATAGAGCCAGACAGAGCTGTCTGAATCCTGGCTCTGCCTCTTTCAGGCTGTGATGGCTCTAGGCCTCAGTCCCCTCACCCATAAAATGGGGCAAAACAATAGCATTCCTTCAGGGTTGGTAGGCTGGCCAAGAGGCTGGGAGCCAGAGCAGAACACTTTGATTCGGGGCAGGTGCTCACAAATGCTAGCTTCCTCCTGCTTGTTAAAGGAAGATAAGCAAATCAGAAATCATGGAATGTCCTGAGGAGAATCTCCAACAGCAGTGCCCCAGCAGTCACCTAGGTTGCTCACCCTCTTTCAGTGCACCCAGAGATGGAGGACTGTGCCCGCAAGGGTTAACAGCTGCAGGAAAAGCCCATGGAGAAGCCGGGCGTGGTGGCGCACGCTTGTAATCCCAGCATTCGGGAGGCTGAGACCAGAGGATCCGGGTTCGAGGCCAGCCTCAGCTACCTAGTGAGGCACACCGCAACTTAGTGAGACTCGGTTTCAAAATAAAGAATAAAAAATATGGCTGGGTATAGCTCGGAGGTAGAATGCCCCTGAGTTCAATCCCCAGTACTGCAAAAAAAAAAAAAAAAAGCCCATGGAGAGAAGCTTGAGAGGCCAACTCCACGTAAGAACTCAAAGGAGTCATGGAGGACAAAACTCAGCCCAACAAGGAGGTAAGACACTTTAGGAAAATAACTCTCAAAAGCATAAGGTCACAGTCTACTGTACCAGGCTTTTGAGGAAAGTCATTAAGTTCCCATCCTGCAGAGCCCAAAAAAACACTTGAGGAATAACCACACTTAGGTTAGACCTAGGTAACCTGACAATATCCAGGTTCGTGGGGCACATCCCACGTACTCCTCTTTTCCTGGCCTAGTTATTAATAGTCCCCCATTTGCTCTCAAAATATCCTGGTTTGTGCCACTTTAACTATGACCACAGGCGATAGTCCAAACAGCTCCTTCCAGCTCTGGATGCCAGCAACTCTGCTGGCATTTCTGGATCCCTAGGGATTTCAAAAGATACTGTTCCACTTATCCCCTTGAAATCACCAAGGCAAATCAAAAATGATAATAAGCAAAAAGCACATTTCCAGCCAACCACCCCAAGTCCAGCCTCAGGGACGGCAGCTGCTGAATGGTGACACCTAGTGAGGAGAATTGGTACTGCAGGAGGCTGAGTTCCAGGGAAGGCTTCACTTTGTACCAGTAGGCTTGTAAAGCAGAGAAGAGTCAGTATCTCCAAACGACTCTGTGCCAGTCCAGTCCTAAGTATTGTCATGGGTTAACTCACCAAATGTCACAACAACTCCAGGAGATGGGTACTGTCACTATCCCACCATTCCACAGAGGAGGAAACTTAGGGCCAAGAGGGTGGGTGATTTCTCCCAGGTCATTTCAGCAATAAATGACAGAGCGCAGATCTGATCCCAGGTTGTCTGGCTGCAGCCTGCGCACTTCACTGCTACTCTGCAGTGTTTACTGATGTACAAAGTTACAATAGAGGTGTCTTCCACCTAAAGCGACTTCCGCCAACCCTCTGACACGGTGTTGATATGAATGGGGAGCCAGAAGCAGGGTGCACTGGAATTCTCCTCCCATGTCTACCAGTAAAGAGGGACAGTTTATGCATCTATGAAATAAGGGCATTAAAACATACAAGAGAGACAGGCATGGTGGCACATGCTTGTAATCCCAGTGCTTGGGAGGCTAAGACAGGAGGATCGCAGGTTCGCAGCCAGTCTCAGCTACTTGGTGAGGCCCTCCGCAACTTAGTGAGATCCTGTTTCAAAACAAAGAAAAAAAAATGGGGCTGGTGGTGTAGCTTGGAGGTAGAATCCCCCTGGGTTCAATCCCCAGTACCGAAAAAAATCAATAAATAGAATAAAACATACAAGAGTACACAGGAGCCGAGCGTGGTGGCGCATGCTTGTAATCCTAGCATTTGGGAGGCTGAGACCGGAGGATCCGGGTTCGCGGCCAGCCTCAGTTACCTAGTGAGGCCCTCCGCAACTTAGTGAGACCCGGTTTCAAAATAAAGAATAAAAACTAGGGCTTGGGGTATAGCTCGGAGGTAGAATGCCCCTGAGTTCAATCCCCAGTACAAAAAAAAAAGAGTACACAGGAGTCATCTGTTAAATGCACAGTAAAACTGCTGTCTCTCTCTTTTTTTTTTTTTTTTTTTTTCTTGGCAAGTTGGATGGGACCCCAGAGCCTTCCACAAGCTAGGCAAGCACTCTGCCACTGAGACACAACTCCATCCCATTGTCCTTTATTTTTAATTGCTAAATCTGGCAATTCTACCTTGTTACTAATTGTTGCTAAAACAATTGGAAAGCATGGATTAGATCAGAGATGGGCAAATTTTGTCAGTAAATGCCCAGATAATAGCTGGGCATGGTGGCACAAACCTGTAATTCCAGCTACTCAGGAGGCTGGGCAGGAGGATGGAAAGTTTGAGGAGAGTCTGGGCAGCTTAGCAAGACCCTGTCTCAAAATAAAAAATAAAATGGAGCCGGGCATGGTGGCGCACGCTTGTAATCCCAGCATTTGGGAGGCTGAGACCGGAGGATCCGGGTTCTCGGCCAGCCTCAGCTACCTAGTAAGGCACTCCGCAACTTAGTGAGACCCTGTTTCAAAATAAAGAATAAAAACTAGGGCTGGGGGTATAGCTTGGAGGTAGAATGCCCCTGAGTTCAATCCCCAGTACCGCAAAATAAAATAAATAAATAAATAAAATGGCCTGGGAATATAGCTCAGTGGTAGAGCACCTCTGGATTCAGTCCCCAGTACTACAAAACAATAATAATAATACATAAAATGTACCCAGGTGTGGGACACACGCCTGTAATCCCACTACTTGGGAGGCTGAAACAGGAGAATCACAGGTTGAAGGCCAGCCTCAGCCAGTAACTTATCTAGACCCTCAGCAACTTAGCAAGAACTTGACTCAATTTTTTTTTTTTTTTTTTTTTTTTTTGCGGTACTGGGGATTGAACACAGGGGAATTCTACCTCCGAGCTATACCCCCAGCCCTATTTTTTATTCTTTATTTTGAAACCGAGTCTCACTAACTTGCGGAGTGCCTCACTAGGTAGCTGAGGCTGGCCGAGAACCCAGATCCTCTGGTCTCAGCCTCCCGAATGCTGGGATTACAAGCTTGCGCCACCACGCCCAGCTATCAAAAAATTTTTTTTCAATTATTTATTTATCTAGGTATTGGGGATTGAATCCAGGGAAGTTCTACCTCTGAGGCACACCCCCAGCTCGCTCTCTCTCTTTTTTTTTCTTTTCATGTGTGTGGTACTGGGGTTTGAACCCAGGGGCATGCTACCTCCGAGCTACACCCCCAGCCCTATTTTTTTTTTTATTCTTTTATTTTGAAACAGCCTCACTAAGTTGCGGAGAGCCTCACTAAGTAGCTGAGGCTGGCCCCAAACCTGGATCCTCCAGTCTCAGCCTCCCAAGTACTGGGATTACAAGCATAAGCCATCATGCTCAGCTTTTTTTTTAGTTTGAAATAGGGTCTCACTGGGTTGCTGAAGGTCTCACTACGTGGTCAAAGCTGTCCTTGAATCTGTGATCCTCCTATCTCAGCCTCCTAAGTACTGGGATTACAAGTGTATGCCACCATACCTGGCTTAAAAAAAAAAGTTGTTGTTTTTTTTTTAAGGGCTATAAGTATAGCTCAGAGGTAGAATGCCCCTGGACTCAATCTCTAGTACCAATAAAATAAAACAAAATAAAATGATCTAGGGTATAGCTCAGTGATAGCACCCCTGGATTCAATCCCCAGGGGTTACAAAATAATAATAATAATAATAATAATACCACAAAAATAATAACAATAAGTAAAAAGCGGTGAGGATGTAGCACAGTAGAATGGTGCCCTTGGGTTTGATCCCCAGTATTGAAAAGAAAAAGCCATATTGTAAATATTTCAGACTTTGCAGCTATAAGCTCAATGCCAGCGGGACACCAAAGCCACCATCACAATGCAAACACAGATGTTTACAAAAACAAGGATCAGACCACAGTTGGCCAAGCCCTGGACCGGACTAAGTGGGTTTTCAGGTTGGAGCCTGCAGACTCCTGGCTGTCCTGAGATACTTTGTGGGGGTGAGAGTGGCGTGGATCCAAGTTCTCAAGTGTAAAAACAAGAGAGAGACTGATCAAAAGCCTTGAGCATAACGCCTCCAGAGGGGGCTTGGAGCTGCCTAGGCTTTGCAAGGTCCTGGTCAGACCCGTTTGAAGAAATACAGATTCTGTGTCTGGGATTGCTGGTGGTCAGCATGTGCTCTCTAAACACAGATATGCACATTGTGAAATCAAACAGAAAATACAGTGGCCAAAGAAAGCAGAACACCCCTGCAGAAGGCTTTCAGGGAAAGCAAAGCTGTTGGCATTCCTCCACCTGACATAAAGTATGCAGAAACACATGGTGACTGTGAGTGTGTGTGTGTGTGTGTGTGTGTGTGTGTGTGTGTGTGTGTGGTCATGCACACACCCTACCTATCTGAACATAGGCGTAGTAACTGAGGAATTTATATGGTTGGTTGGAATCAATAAATGTAACATTAATAGCCCTATCAGCTACAGTGGTTTCAACTTCATTATTGATCTTAGAATATTCCTATCTGCTTACTAAGGGCAATTCCACAGTTTAAATCATACTTTAGATTCTGCCCTGCAGATTGAAATCACATATAAAAGGACTGGCCCATTAATTTTTTTTTTTTTTTTTTTTTTTTTTTTTTTTGCGGTACTGGAGATTGAACCCAGGGGCATTCTACATCAGAGCTACACCCCCAGCCCTATTTTTTATTCTTTATTTTGAGATAGAGTCTCACTAAGTACTAAGTTGTGGAGTGCCTCACTAGGTAGCTGAGGCTGTCAGCAAACTCGGATCCTCCAGTCTCAGCCTCCCAAATGCTGGGATTACAAGAGTGTGCCACCACACCCGGCTAAATTTTAAAAATTAAAAAAACAATCTGGGTGCACATCTGTAATCCCAAAACTTGGGAGGCTGAGACAGGAGAATGGCGAGTTTTGAGGTCAGCCCCAGGAACTTAGTGAGATCCTGTTTCAAAGTAAAATAAAATAAATAAAAAGGGCTAAGGGTATAACTTAGTGGTAGAGTGCCCCGGGTTCAATCCCCAGTCTGGAAAAAAAAATAATAATAATTAAACCTAAACATGAACTTGCTTGTAGACAACAGGAGTTGTGGGGAAGCTCTGTGCTAGGTAAGGACGAAGCATGCAGTCAAGCACGCCGGGCCAGGTTAAGGATTGGAGATGTACATATGTCCTAAAATAAGAGCATCATCAGTGAACTGCTTCAAATAACAAGGTGACATCGGATTCACATTTTGAACCTGTGACTCTGGCCATAGTGTAGAAAAAAAATTAAAGGGGAGGGGGTAGCCAGGTGTGGCAGTGCACACTTGTAATCCCAGTACTTGGGAGGCTGAGACAGGAGGATCGCAAGTTCGTAGCCAGCCTCGGCTACCTCATGAGGCCTTCCACAACTTAGTAAGACCCTGTTTCAAAATAAAAAGAAAAAATAGGGCTGGGAACATGTGTAGCTCGGAGGTAGAATGCCCCTGAGTTCAATCCCCAGTACCACAAAAAAGAGAGGGACAGAGTAAATACTGGACACTTGGGCAGTGAGCTAGGCGTGAGATGAAGTTATGATCTAGGGTCTGCAGTGGTGAGGAAGGAGTCATCTGGAGAGACCCTACAGGTGAAATTTACAGATCAGCAATAGATATGAAGAGGCAGAGCAGGAGAAGCAGCTGTCGGGAGTGACTTGGGTTTCTGGCCAGTCTAGGAGGATGGTTGGCGGTCACCACATTTGCTGAGATAGGAAACAGTGATAGAGAACTTGATTTTCAGGAGACAATGGGGAGGTTAAGGGAGACGGAAGCTACTAAGCATCCATTTGATTTAGTACACTGCAGATCAGCAGGGATCTTGGCAAACGTCATGTCTTCAAGAGAAAGGATGAGGCAGAAGGGAGAGCTGAGAAAAGGAGATGGTGAGGCAGTCTACCACCGAGCTACATCCCAGCCCTATTTTACTTTTATTTTTTGTGATACTGGAGATGGAATTCAGGGGCATTATACCTTCGAACTACACCCTTAGCCCTATTTTATCTTTTATTTTGATACAGATTCTCACTAAGTTGTTGAGGCTGGTTATGAACTGGTGCTCCTCCTGTCTCAGCCTTCCAAGTACTGGGATTACAAGTGTGCACAACTATGACTGTGTGTGTGTGTGTGTGTGTGTGTGTGTGTGTGTGTGTGTGTATGTCTGTGTGTGTGTGTGTGTGTGTGTGTGTGTGTGTGTGTGTGTTTTACTGGGGATTGAGCCCTGGGGCATTCTACCTCTGAGCCTCACCTCCAGCCTTATTTTATTTTTATTTTGAAACAGTCTCACTAGGCTGATGAGAGTCTCACTACTTGCTGTGTCTGTCCTTGAACTTGAAATCCTCCTGTCTCAGTCTCCCAAGTATGAGGATTATAGGTGTGCACCTCCATGCCCCACTTATTTTTTATTTTGAAACAAGATCTTGCTAAGGTCTCAAATCTACAATCCTCCTGCCTCAGCCCCCGGAAAACTAGGATTATAGATGTGTACCACCACACCCAGCTGGTGAAAAAAAAAAAAAAAAAAAGGGCTAAGCCTGTCATGGTAGCACAGGCCAACTTACAGCCCCAGCTACTCTGAAGGCTGAGGCAGGAGGATTGTTGAGACCAGCCTGGGCAATATAGCCAGAGCCTATCTCAAAATAAGAAAAGAAAAGCCAGACATGGTGGTGCATGCTTGTAATCCCAGTACTTGGGAGGCTGAAACCAGAGGATCCGGGTTTTCGGCCAGCCGCAGCTACTTAGTGAGGCCCTCGGCAACTTAGTGAGGCACTGTTTCAAAATAAGGAATAAAAAATAGGACTGGGGATGTAGCTTGGAATTAGAATGTCCCTGAGTTCAATTCCCAGTACCACAAATAAGTAAATAAGTTAATTAATAAAATAAAATAGGCCTGGGGGTGTAGCTTGGAGGTAGAATGCCCCTGGTTTCAATCCCCAGTACCACAAAAATAAATAAATAAATAAATAAATAAATAAACAAATAAAATAAAAATATGTGCATCGACTAGGTTGACTTTGTTAGATATACACTGATTCTGTATCCCCCAAAGCAGGCCTTTTTGAAGAGCAGGTGGTTAAAGTGCATACACGGGGACAGTCAGGGAGTCTTGAAGATAACAGGCAGCAACCAAATGACAGCCCCCATCTCCAGTACAAAATGCAGAGGAGAATCAGAAAGCAAAGACTGCTCCTGGAGCGAGACAGAGCCCAGGCTGACACTTTGAAATTGGAATCAAAGCCTGGTGAATCCAATAGAGTCGCACGAAATGAAATTGTGTGACTGTCAATAAAATGACCAGAGGATGATGGTTGATAAGACCTAGAAAGATTACAAAAGTGTAGCGCTGGCCAGCTAGGCTGGGATCTAAGGAGATAGATATCTACTTTGACACTAAAGTCCATTAATATTATAATTTAAATGTCTGGGGGCTGTAGTGTGGCTCAGTGGTAGAGTGAGTGTTTATCACGTGTGAGGCCCTGGGTTTGATCCTCTAGCCCTGCACAAAAATAAATTAATAAAATATGTGTAGTATGGTATATTTAAAAAAATTTTTTGAGGTGCCAGGGATTGAACCCAGGGGCATTCTACCTCCAAGCTACATGCTCAGCCCTATTTTTTATTCTTTATTTTGAAACAGGGTCTCATTAAGTGGCAGAGGGCCTCACAAAGTGCCTGAGGCTGGCCATGAACCTTCGATCCTCCTGTCTCAGCCTCCCAAGTACTGGGATTATAAGCATCCACCACCATGCCCAGCTTGAAATTGTTTTTATAAAAGCAGAAGCAGCCAGGCGCAGTGGTGTACACCTATAATCCCAGTATTTGGGAGGCTGAGACAAGAGGATCACAGGTTTGAAGCCAGCCTCAGCAACTTAGTGAGATTCTCAGAAACTTACCAAGACCCTGTTTCCAAATTTAAAATATATAAGACTGAAGGTATAACTCAGAGGTAGAATGCCCTTGGGTTGAATCCCCAGTACCATTAAATAAATAAATATAGCTGGGGAAAGTAAAGTCTCTTGAGTTCAATCCCCAGTACCACACACACACACACACAAAAAAAGGAATAAAAGTTAAGAAAATTATAATTAAAAGGAGAGAAGGACCAGGCATGATGGCGCACACCTATGATCCCAATACTTTGGAGGCTGAGACAGAAGGATCACAAGTTCAAGGCAGCCTCAGCAATTTAGTGAGACCCTGTTTCAAAAACAAAAAGGGCTGAGGATGTAGCTCTGAGGTAGAATGCTACTGGGTTCAATCTCCAGGACTACAAAAAGGTGTGTGTGGGGGGGATCAGGGCTAGCTTAGTGGTAAGACACTTGCATAGCATCTGTGAGGCCCTGAGTTCCATCCCCAGCACTGGAAAAAAGCAGAGGATTCGGGAACACAACCAAAAGTTCTCACAGTAGGCTAGTTTTTTGGACTTAGTATAGCTGGAATTAAATTGGACACATCAATGCAAACTCATTTTCCTGCTTTCTCACAAGAGTAGACTAGAAGTGGCGACTCCTCGCCTTCAGTTCTCAAGCAGATAATGTAATTCTCTCAACGAGTGCCCAGATATTGGTCCCTAATAGCATTCGCCACTTAAAGACACAAGGCCTCCTTGGAGAGCAGCTGGTTCCATACCTGAGTGCAAGAAAAATCAAAGTAAATTTGCTAGCTGAGGCCGGAAGCACGTTAGTCTCCAAAGATGTTTGAGGTAGTGTTAAAAGGAAAAGGGACACAACCGAAAATGAAGCAAAGCCACGACCATTTGAGTATCAGAAAGAAAACAAATATGTCGTGAAAAGCCTCAATCTGTAATGACAATAGATATGGATGATACTAAAAAGAGGCAGATGTGAGTTCCCCAAAATGTCCACTGCTAACATCATGTACATACCTGTTAGTCAGCTTCCCGTTACTGTAACAAATGCCAGAGACAAATCAACTTTTAAAGAAGAAAAGAGTTTTTTGTTTTTGTTTTTGTTTTTGTTCGTGTGGGGGGAGGCAGGGTGTAAGTGGGGATTGAACCCATGGGCACTCTACCAGCTACACCAGCAGCCCTATTTTATTTTTTTGTTTTGAAACAAGGTCTTGCTAAGTTACTGTGCACAACTGGCCTCAAACCTGCAATCCTCCTTCCACTGCACCCAGCTAAGAAGAAAGTTCTAGTTTGGCTCACAATTTTGAGGTTTCCATCCACAATCAATTGGCCCCATTGCTTCTGGGCCTGTGGTAGCATGTCACAGAGGCAGTGCACAGCAGAGCAAAACCTGTTCAACTTATATCCAGGATTCAAAAACAGAAAGAGACTGGCATTCCATGATGCCCCTCAAGAGCACACCCCAAACCTCCCACCAAGTCCCACCTCTTCAACTGTGCCAACTGTGCCACTCTGGGGAGCAATTCTGTGTGTGTGTGTGTGTGTGTGTGTGTGTGTGTGTGTGTGTGTGTGTGTTTTACTGGGGATTGAACCCAGAGGCATTCTACCTTCAAGCTAAACTCTGAGCGCACAGTGCTGGGGATGGAACCCACAGGCCTTCTACCTCTGGGCTACACCCCCAGCACTATTTTATTTTATTGGTTTTTTTTTTTTTTTTGAAACAGGGTCTCGCTAGGTTGCTGAGGGCCTCGTTAAATTGCTGAGGCTGGCTTTGAACCTGCGATCCTCCTGTTTCAGCCTCCCAAGTACTGGGATTACAAGTGTGCACCACCTTGCCTGGTAGAGAAATTCTTTAACATGTGGCCTTTGGGGACATTTCTGATCCAAACCCATAGCAATGTCATAGCCAAGTTTGAGTTAATTATTAAGCTGTGAATTTCTCATACTTACATCATGCAGTGAGATTTATTTTTAAGTACTGGGAATTGAACCCAGAGACATACTACTTCTGAACTACACCCCCAGCCCTTTTTTATTTTTTTATTTTGAAACAGAGTCTTGCTAGGTTGCTGAGAGTTTCACTAAGTTGCTGAGGCTGGTCTTGAACCTGTGATCCTTTTGTTTTAGTCTCCCAAGTACTAGGATTACAGGTGTGCGTCACCACCCTGGCATGCCCTGAGATTTGAGGGACACCCAGGGATGGAAGATGCACTGGGTTGCACTTGGCAAAATTGACCAAAGGAAGCCAACGACACAGATAATCACCAGGCACATCTGACCGTATCCCCAGACTTGGGGTCCAGCCTCCAAGCAACTCTCCTTATCCATTAGTGTAAAGAGGCTCCAATAAAGCCGGGCGTGGTGGCACATGCTTGTAATCCCAGCATTTGGGAGGCTGAGACCGGAGGATCCAGGTTCTCGGCCAGCCTCAGCTACCTAGTGAGACACTCCACAACTTAGTGAGACCCTGTTTCAAAATAAAGAATAAAAAATAGGGCTGCAATTTATATATATAAATTTATATATATATATATATATATATATATATATATATATATATATATATATATATATATAAGAGGCTTCAATATGTAGCTCATAACTCTAATCTGCAACTAGTTCCAAGCCCTAAATCGGGGGGGGGGGGCTGTTCTGGAGATCAGACCCAGGGCCTCACACATACTAAACAGGTGATCTACCACTGAGCTATACCTCTAGTCTCTAAATCTTTAATTCTGTCATTTTAACCCACGTCTGAGGTTGATTCTTCATGTAAAATATAAAGATGATGAATGACACAAATACACTAACATTCTTCTTATAGGTTTAAGGTGGTGCATGGTAACAGCTACTATCATCAAAGGTATCATTTGTGTTTCATTTTGTTTTTCTGTGGTACTAGGGATTGAACCCAGAGGCATTCTACCTCTGAGCTACACCCCTAGACTGGTTTTTTAAAATTTCTTATTTGGAAGGCAGGGTTTCACTAACTTGCTGAAAGCCTCACTAAATTGCTAAGGCTGGCTTAGAACCTGCAATCTCTTGTCTCAGCCTCCTAAGTACTGGGATTACAGGCATGTGCCACCACACCCAGCTCTAATTTGTGTTTTATCTGCTTTATTTTTTCAAGTGAGATAAAATTCACATCAGAGTTACCATTAACTATTTCAAACTGTTTAATGTGCTTTTTAAGGTGCTGGAAAAGTATAAGAGCATATGACACTAGATTTATGATATTAATCTAGCATTTCGGTAGATTACATTTTTTGGTTAAATGCTTAAAGAAATCTGATGAGATCTATACGCTGAGCTTACCATTTTCTGGGAATGTTTAACTTCTTAGTGTTAAATGCTCAGAGTCTAAGACTTTGTTAGATTTGTAAGTTTGCCTGAGACAGACATCAAATGTTAGATGTTTGAAGTGCTTAATTATAGTTTAAACAGCCTAAGCTAATTTAATTAATCAACCTTATAAGTGATATTAAATGTTTAGAAAATTCATGAGTAAAAGACCATTAATCAAAGAACAAGTGGAGGAGATTTAACATAGAAACACTGGTGCATAAGCCGGGTGTGATGGCAAACATCTGTAATTCCAGCATTTGGGAGGCTGAGACAGGAGGATATTAGGTTCGTAGCCAGCCTCAGCAACCTCATGAGGCTCTCTGCAACTTAGTGAGACCCTGTTTCAAAATAAAAAACAAAATCAGGCTGGAGGTACAGCTTGGAGGTAGTATGCTCCTGAGTTCAATCCTCAGTACCATAAAAAAAAAAAAAAAAAAAGTAGGGCTAGGGATGTAGCTCAGAAGTAGAATGTCCCTGGGTTCAATCCCTAGTTAGCCCCCCCACCCCCACCCCCCAAAAATCCCCACACTGATGCAAGAAGAAAAATGATGTGTAAATTTAACTTAACAAAATTAGCCTTTAAAATGTATAACTTTAGCTGGGAATGGTGGTGTACACCTATAATCCCAGTACTTGGAAGGATGAGACAGGAAGATTGCGGGTTCAAGGACAGCCTCTGCAAGTGAGACTCTCATCAACCTATCCAGACCCTGTTTCAAAATAAAAATAAAAAATAGAGCCAGGCATGGTGGCACATGCTTGTAATCCCAGTACTTGGGAGGCTGAGACAGGAGAATCATAGGTTCACGGCCAGCCTCAGCTACCTAGTGAGGCATTCTGCAACTTAGTGAGACCCTGTTTCAAAATAAAGAATAAAAAATAGGGCTAGGGGTGTAGCTCAAAGGTAGAATGCACCTGGTTTCAATCCCCAGTACCACACAAACACACACACACACACACACACACACACACACACACACAGTACAACTTTAATGAATTGAAAAAATAAGTAAAATACACGAATAACTTCAAGAGCCGGGCGTGGTGGCGCACGTTTGTAATCCCAGCATTCGGGAGGCTGAGACCGGAGGATCCGGATTCGCGGCCAGCCTCAGCTATATAGTGAGGCACTCCGCAACTTAGTGAGACCCAGTTTCAAAATAAAGTAAAAAATAGGGCTGGGGGTATAGCTCGGAGGTAGAATGTCTCTGAGTTCAATCCCCAGTACCGCAAAAAAAAAAAAAAAAGAATAACTTCAAGTATTTTTTTCAAGGCATAAAAGTTCTCCTATGGCATTAAGGACTCAATTAAGGCAGTTGTGGTGGCCCATGTCTATAATCCTAGTATACTTGGAAGGCTGAGACAGGAGGATAGCACATTCAAGGCCAGCCTCAGCAACTTAGCAAGACTCTCAGCAACTTTATTAAGAACCTGTTTCAAAATAAAAAATAAAAAGGTCTGAGGGTGTTGCTTGGAGGTAGAACACCTCTGGATTCATTCCCCAGCACCAAAACAACAACAATGACTTAGTAGTTTATAAACTAATAAAATAGTATAAAATTGGGGCTGAGGGTATAGCTCAGTGGTAGAGTGCTTGCCTAGCATAAAGGTGGTTCTGAGTTCTATCCCCAACATCACACAGATACATACAATTATAGAATGCTATTTATTTGTTAAAACTTTGACAGTTGGAAAGATTGTAAGTCAAATTAAAAACGAGCCCCGAGTGACGGTGCATGCCTGTAATGCTAGTACTTGTGAGGCTGAGACAGGAGAATCACAAGTTTGGGGCCAGCACATGGTAACTTAGAGGGACCCTATTTCAAAATAAAATAGGGCTGGGGTTCAAACTTCCCTGGATTCAATCCCCATACCACACACAAAAAAGTGTGTGTGTATGTGTGTGTGTGTGTGTGTGTGTGTGTGTGTAGTAAAAATAGGCGAGTGTGGTGGCACATACCTGTAATCCCAGTACTTGGGAGGCTGAGACAGGAGGATCACAGGTTGAAGACCAGCCTCAGCAATTTAGCAAGACTTTCAACCTAGTGAGACCCTGTTTCAAAATGAAAAAATAAAACGGGCTGGGGGTGTGATAGAATGCTGCTGGGTTCAATCCCCAGTACCACAAAAAATAAATAAATAAAAATAAAAGAAAGAGTCTTTTTGGAATTTAATTTTCGTGTGTGTGTGTGTGTGTGTGTGTGTGTGTGTGTGTGTGTGTGTTACTGGGGACTGAACCCAGGGGCATTCTACCTCTGAGCTACACCCCCCAGTCCTATTTTTTATTCTTTATTTTGAAACAGGTTCTCACTAAGTTGCAAAGGGCCTCACTGTCTCAGCCTCCCAAGTACTGGAATTACAAGCTGGAGCCACCACACCCAGCTTATTATTTTGTTTGTAAAAATAAAAGTAACTTTTGCAACAATGAATACTCTGCTAAAATGCACACCTTTCCCAGGGAAGAAAGCCCTCTGTACCAACCCCAAATCCCTAGGTCCTTCTCCAAGAAGCCGGAATTACTAGAGATTGACCACAGCCTGGGGGTGGACCTCTTCTCTGCATTTGATCAAAAAGTCCAGCGTGCGTAGGAATCACCTGCACACTTGGATCCCAAGGGCTGGGGTGGGGTCTGCACTTCAGGGAGCTCTGGGACTGTCCCCGGCTGCTGCCACCACCTGCGCATGCGCTCTTCCCCGCAACCCACTTAACACACGTGGGCCTGGGGTTTGGTTTTCTTTACTGCTGCATCCTCACCAACTACAACAGTGTCAGACATTCCCTAGGTTCTCAGAAAGTATCTAAGGTCTGCCTGGACTCCAGGTATTCAAGCCTGCACCCTACTGGACCTCTACAGAGGTATCCAGGTCCTGGCTGGTGAAGATGGGGATAACTACCTTGCTTAGCTTCCTTTGTACACGATCTCCCTGGCTGGAGGTTTTAACTGTGTCCATGAGCAGGACTTGGGTCTTCCTATGCCCCCATCATGATACCCCCTCAATACTACTTTTGCTGCTGGTCTAAGTGTGGGATTCTGAAGAGCCCAAATGAGGGGGGGGGAGGCAGAGAGAGACAGAGACAGAGGTTGCTAGTCTATGTGTGGGATTCTGCAGAGTCCAAATGAGAGAGAGAGAGAGAAGTCCTTGTCCAAGGCCATGGGAGGACATAAAATCAGAGGAGGGAACACAACAGAGGGCCAAACGAACAAAATCTGGAGGCCCAGAAGACACAAGGGGAATGTGAAGAGTTGCCAACCAAGAGGAGCAGAAGCAAATATCAAAGCCAGGGACCACAGCCAGGAATCCTGGATCCAGGGAGATGAAGAGAAAGAGCAAGTGCGCAGATTATAACCGAGGAGGGGCCCGGGCCTCCCTGGAGCAGGCATCCGAGGCTTGCTTTAATGTGCCTCCAGGGGTGGTGCTGGGGTGGGTCGGTCAAGATTAAAGGGGGCCATGGGTGGGCTGGAAGAATGGTATTTTCTAGGGGCTCTTTTCCAGAGCTCAAACTGAGGCATGCGCTCTTCGAAGCCATAAGGCCGGCGTGCATACCCTGTGTGACCTTGAGCAAGTCTCTTAAAAGCCACCTTTCCTTTGCTTGCTGTTAGGGCAATGCAGACCCTTACTAAGCAGCTCAAAGTCAGAAATCCGTGCATCTCCAGTCGTCTTAGGATGCTATTTGGCATCCACCAGCCAGAGTGTCTGCAGCAGGGCTGGTGGGGATTTCAAGGAAGGAATTGGAAAGAAGTCAGCAAAGTAGTTACTGAAGAGGAAAAGCAGAATGAGAGGACGGAGCCAAACTTCCAGCGTTCCCAGCCTGGCCTCTGAGGAGGGGCGACTGCAAAGAGAAGCAGATCCCTTTGATACCAAGAAAACATTTATATGGTCACAAGACACTCAGCAGACTCAGGCTGAACATCTGATGACTCCCAATCACTTCTAAAATGGGATTGCTAGCACGCCAGCTGGCAAGCATGCTTCCTTCCAATTGTGGTGGCTGTCTAATTTTTATTGCCCTTTATTCTCCAAAATCTCCTATGCCCCACATCATCCCTAGAGAAATGAAAAAAAAATTTTTTTTTTTTTTGCAGTACTAGGGATTGAACCCAGAGGCATTCTATCTTCAAGCTACACCCCCAGCCCAATTTTATTTCTTATTTTGAAACAGGGTCTTGCTAGGTTGATGAGAGTCTCACTACTTATTGAGGCTGTCCTTGAACCTGCAGTCTTCCTGTCTCAGCCTCCTAAGTATAAGGATTACAGGAGTGTGTCATTTCTTTTTTTT
>PVLC010016974.1:0-10862 GCA_004027655.1 Graphiurus murinus
AAAAAAAAAAAAAAAAAAAAAAAAAAAAGCACCAACTGTGGAGCCAGAGAGGCCTGGGCACCCAACATGGTTGCTTACTTAGCTGTGTGACTATGGGCAATTTACCTCGTCCCCTCTTCCTTGGTTTCATCATCTGTAAGTCAAGACTCATAATTGTGGGAATGCTCTGAGGCTTAGATAAATGACAAGGTGTCACTCTGCTCTGCTGAACTTTGAATGGAGCAGAAGGACTGTATGGTAAAGGCTCTGAGGAGCTACTACTGGTTTGAAGTAGGAAGAGAAGCGAAATCATGTCTCAGAAGGGTCCCCCTGACTAAAGCAAGGGGTAAGACTAGAGCCAGGAAGGCTACTTAAGAGGGCTGTTAGCCTGGTTTGGTGGTACTTGGGGGGCTGAAACAGGAGGATTGCAGGTTCAAGGCCAGCCTCAGCAACTTAGAGAGACCCTCAGCAACTCAGCAAGACCCTGTTTCAAAAATAAGAGTGTAGCTCAGGTAGAAGGGCCCTGGGTTCAATCCTCAGCACCACAAAAGAGGCCTGTTAAAATACCCCAGGTGAGAGATGATGCAGTCCTGAATTAGAAGGCCTGCTGTGTACGGAGATAAGAGTCCGGGAAAGAAGGGGACAGATGTGAGAACTGACGGGGAGATAAAATTGA
The DNA here is from genome assembly GCA_004027655.1 of Graphiurus murinus. Classification (NCBI taxonomy): domain Eukaryota; kingdom Metazoa; phylum Chordata; class Mammalia; order Rodentia; family Gliridae; genus Graphiurus; species Graphiurus murinus. Next base: position 656 of record PVLC010016974.1, read on the forward strand.
TTGGGCTGAAAGACTATTTGTGAGGTTAAGGTGCAGAAGTCACCTGGAACAATGTTGAGATGTGATGACAGAAACCCCAAAAGGGAGGCAGCTGACAGCCAGCCAGCCCACGTGTTTGAGCTGGTCGAGCTGGGTTGGGGTGTTGGGGGTTCACCAAGTGCAGTGATGACCGAGAGGTGCTGCATTACAGGACAGCAGCTCAGTGCAGAGCTCGGGGAAGGTAACTGGGCGGCCGTCAGGCTCTCCAGAGAGGGTGTGCAGGGGAGAGCAGAGGCCAAGCACCCATGACCCCCAGGGCAGGAAGAGGAAGAGCCAGAGACTGCAAAGGAATTCCAGGAAGGTGGGAGAGAAGCCTGGGCCGGTGTAGCCCTGAGTCCCTAAAGCTGCAGGTGGCCAGAGAGCGAAAGAAAAGTGTCCCATGCCCTGGACGTGGCCATCCTGCTGGTGCACTAGGACGGAATTCTGGAGAAGCTGGGTGGGAAAGGGCCTTTCCCCGCTCACAGAGGGAACAGTGGTGGCTCCCGCACCCCCATGGGCTACTCTGAAAACTCCCCGCAGAGACCTGGCCAACTGCCCAGAGGACTAGCCACTGGGACCTCGCTTCAGCCCCATAAGCTCCGGTTTTTACTTATTTATTTATGGCATTGGGGATGGAACCCAGGGGCATTCTACCTCCGAGCTACACCCCCACTCCTATTTTTTATTCTTTATTTTGAAACAGGGTCTAAGTTGTGGAGGTCCTCACTAAGTAGCTGAGGCCAGCCTCGAACCCGGATCCGCCTGTCTCAGCCTCCCAAGTACTGGGATTACAAGCGTGCGCCACCATACCCCGCTCTGAGCCCCGTTTTACACATAAGCAAACTGCGGTTCTGAGGTCACAGACTTGCCCAAGACTGGGGGGTGGGTTTTCTCCCCAGCTCCTGGGTCACAGTCAGGAAAAAAAAAAAAAAAAAAAAAAAATCCCCGGCATATCCCCATCTAGGAACCAGATCTGAACGCTACACCTCACCCAAGATTCGCCTGGATTCGCAGGCTCTTGGCCCCACACTGCAGAAATTCTAATTCAGCAGGTGTGAGGCCGTGTTTGGGGATCTGTGTTGCCACCCAGCACCCAGGTGACTGTCATGCAGGTGACCCAAGGCCACCCTTGAGGCGACATTGATCCCGCGGCTGTGCTGGGCAGGTGGTGGAATTTCAGGCTGGGAATGAGCCGGACCCCAAGCTACCGGTTTCTGGCGATCAGTTAGGGCCCTGGCTGCAGCTGGGAGCGACTGGCGCCGGGGGAGGCTCAGGGTGGTAATAAAAAACAACAGGAAGCTCTGCTTTTATTAGCCCTGGGTAGTCGCAGCTGCAGGTGAGTAATCTGATTTCTGCGGCGTCCTGTTTTCTCCGCTGCCTGGCGGTTCCTCGACACCCACTCACCTGCCACCAGCCACGGGAGAGAAGGCGCTCGGGAGGGAGGATGTGCGTGGGGACCCGCCCGCCGGGCCCCTCGCCCACGCCCACGCCGCCGGCACACCCGCAGCCGCGAAGACTCCGGCTGCGCACCTGCCGCGCTCGCTTCAGGGAGCTGCTGCTGCTGGTGGAGGCGGTGGAGGGGACAGGACTGGAGCCCCCGGGAGCCCTGCCGTCCCGACGCCCCCCGCGCCCAAGCTGCGCTCAGCTCTGGGCACTCCCCAGGATCAGAGGGCCCAGTGCCAGCTCCCACCTTTGCCCCTGATATCTGAGCTTGGGTGGGTAATGCCTCCGTCAAACCCCAGCGCATACATCCGCGCCCCAGGGTCAGCTGGTGAGGTGGGGGAAGGGATGCTGAGGTTACCGACTCTGTAGTGCCCTGCCAACATCCGAGGTGTCAGGAGGCACCTGGCCTAGACAGGCAAGGCTCTTCGGGTCGTGTGCCTCGGTTTCCCCATTGGTAAAATGAGAACGAGCAACCTGTCTTCAGAAGCAGATAAGGCTCAGGAATTGGTTAGGCGCCGAGCAATCAGCAGCGCAGTAGCTCCCGTGTGGTTATTAGTGGAGGGCACTGCCATGATAGTCTGGAAAGTCGGGTAAAAGATTAGCAGGCCTGGGCTTGTTTCGGTTTTTCCCAGGCAAAACGGCCCTGAAGCTAATCAGAAAAAAAGATAAGAGTCCCCAGGCAGCTGGGCGTGGTGGCGCACGCTTGTAATCCCAGCATTTGGGAGGCTGAGACTGGAGGATCCGGGTTCGCCGCCAGACTCAGCTACCTAATGAGGCACTCTGCAACTTAGACCCTGTTTCAAAATAAAGAATAAAAAATAGGGCTGGGGGTATAGCTCGAAGGTAGAATGCCCCTGAGTTCAATCCCCAGTACAGCAAAAAAAAAAAAAAAAAGAGTCCTCAGGCCCAATTACCAAACAGCTCCAGTCCCTAGGTCCCGCCCTAATGGCCAAACCTATCTCAATACACCCTGTATCCCTTCCAGACAAACCAGCCAATCCTTATGGTCCCCATAGTCTCTCTCTGCCCTGGCAACAAGATTTCAGCAATCCCATTCCCGCCTGTGTACACCCCCACTATAAAAGGCTAAACAAAGCCAGAGTGGGGGTCCTTGTCAAGACTCCACTGTGTTGGATGAGACTTGAACCCTAGCTCGAGCTAGCAATAAACCTCCTTGCTTTTGCATTGCTCTGTGTGAAGTGATCGTTCTTTGGTGAGGCACCCCAAATTGAGCCCAACATTATTTATTTATCTTTAGTGTTAGGGATTAAACCCAGGGGCATTCTACTTCTGGGCTACACCCCCAGTCGTTTTTATTTTTACTTTATTTTATTTTTTGGCAGTACTGGGGATGGAACCCAGGGGCAATCTACCTACAAGTTACATCCCCAGCCCTAATTTTTATTCTTTTTTTTTTTTTTTTTTTTTTTTGCAGTACTGGGGTTTAAACTCAGGGGCATTTTATTTCCGAGCTATACCCCCAGCCCTATTTTTTGTTCTTTATTTTGAAACAGAGTCTCACTAAGTTTCGGAGTGCCTCACTAGGTAGCTGAGGCTGGCCATGAACCTGGATCCTCATGTCTCAGCCTCCCAAATACTGGGATTACAAGCATGCGCCACCACACCCGGCTTTTATTCTTTATTTTGAAACAGGGTCTTGCCAAGTTGCTATGGATCTCTCTTAGTTGTTGAGGCTGGCCTTGAATCTTCGATCTGGGCTACACCCCCAGCCCTTTTTGTTTTGAACCAGGGTCTCACCAAGTTGCTGAGGGTCTTTCCTAGTTGATGAGGCTGGCCTTGAACCTACAATCCTCCTGTTTCAGACTCTCAAGTACCAAGATTTTAGGTGTGTACCACCAAGCCCAGCTGTTATTGTTGTTGTCCAGAACCAGCATACTTTCTTCTCACTCAGGAACACTGATCTTCCTTGGTTTTCAGATCATGTTTGGGAAATTTTTTCCATCTGTGAAACAGGGTTAATAATACTTCGGCTAGGTGTGGTGGTGCACACTTTTAATCTCAGTACGTGGGAGGCTGAGACAGGAGGATTGCAGGTTCGTGGACAGCCTCAGCTACTTAATGAGACCCTCTTTCAAAATAAAGAATAAAAAATAGGACTGGGAGTATAGCTCAGAGGTAGAATGCCCCTAGTGCCCCTAGGCTCAATCCTCAGTTCCACAAAAAAAAAAAAAAAAAAATTAGGGCTGGGGGTGTAGCTGGGAGGTAGATAGAATGCCCCTGGGTTCAATCCCCAGTGCCACAAATAAATAAGTAAATAAATAGTTACCATAAAAATAAAAACACCTCCCCTGACTGTGTCCAGAGATATAAAGACCAAGTGAGAAAATACACCCAGAAGCACTTTGTAAACTGCAAAGTGCTGTCCACATGCAAAGAACAATAATTATTTCTTTCAGGTACCTTTGCCCTAAGGGGTCAAGGATTAGTTAAGCACCAAACTAGACTTAGCCTGTGAGCTCCTCAGGACTCCCTTGAAGGGCCGCTCGGCAGTCCCCTTCACCATGGAGGGTGTGGAGGGGGCTCAGGCAGGTCCTACCCTGGGGGAGGGATCCAGCTAGGCCCAGAAGCACAGGCCCTGGTGTCTTGGGAGCACCAAGGAAGCAGGGAGCGGGCCTCGGGTGGGGCAGGGCTGAGGTCCTGGGGAGGAGGGCTGCCTGGAGGCATCAGCTTGGGCAGGACCTTTGAAGAACTGTCCTGTTTCCAGCAGCACATGCTGAGCAGGCATCAATTCCAGCAGGACAGCTCAGGGGTGGGACAGTGTGTAGTGTGTTCCAGAAAAGAGCGTGCAGGGTGACTGAATCTCGCAGGTGGGAAGAAGAAATAATGGTTCAAGAGGAAGCCAAATTGGGAAGGGCCTTGCACACCATCCAGGGGGCTGACGGGGAGCCATGCGGGTTTGAAGCAGGAGAGTGACATAGGTTCTAGAAAGATCGCTGCAGTAATAGTATGGAGGATGGATGGAGGGAAGGAGGAGGACAGGGAGGATGGAGAAAGCTGCTTCAGTGAGTTGGACGTGACCTGAAGCAAGGAAAGGGCAGTAGGGAGGGAGAGCCTTCTGAAACAGAACCGCAGGCCTCACAGAACAACTTGAGAAAGGTCAGTGCGTTTTCTGTTTCTAGGCCCCGCGGTAGGTGGTGACAGCATTGACTGTGATGGGGTGGGACGTGGGAAGGGAGCAGAGAAAGGTCTTTAATGTGCTTGGCAGGCATCCATTTCTTTTCTTTTTTTTAGTTTTATTTCTATGTCTTTTTATTTATTATTTTTTTTATTTTTTTGTGGTAGTAGGGGGCATTCTACTTCTGAGCTACACCCCCAGCCCTATTTTTTATTCTTTATTTTGAAACAGGGTCTCACTAAATTGCAGAAGGCCTCACTAAATAGCTGAGGCTGGCTTTGAACCTGTGACCCTCCTGTTTCAGCCTCCCAAGTACTGGGATTATAAGCGTGTGCCACCACCCCCGACTGGCTTTCTTTTTTAAATATACTTTTATTGGTGCATTATAGCAGATATCCATTTCTTTTTTTTTTTTTTTTTTTTTTTTTGCGGTACTGGGGATTGAACTCAGGGGCATTTTACCTCCGAGCTATACCTCCAGCCCTATTTTTTATTCTTTATTTTGAAACCGGGTCTCACTAAGTTGCGGAGTGCCTCACTAGATAGCTGAGGCTGGCCGCAAACCCAGATCCTCCGGTCTCAGCCTCCCGAATGCTGGGATTACAAGCGTACGCCACCACGCCTGGCTAGATATCCATTTCTTTAAGAACTGCCTGCATTAGACACTTAGATGTGCAAGTCAATGAGACCCAGGATCATCCAGGGAGAAGCCAGAGAATAGGAAAAGAATATTGTATCAATCAGGAATCTTGTGGTTGTAAGTGACAGGAACTCAGTTCAAATAGGTTAAGAGAAACCAAATTAAAAAGTAAAAGGGGATTAAAATTTTAGTGGCACCTAAACTGGATGTGGTGGCACATGCCTGTAACCTCAGTACTTGGTAGGCTGAGACAGGAAGATTGCAAGTTTGAGGACAGCCTTAGCAACTTAGTGAGACCTTGTTTCAAAATAAAAAAGCCAGGTGCAGTGGTGCACGCTTGTAATTCCAGTACTTGGAGGTTGAGACCAGAGGATCTGGGTTCACGGCAAGCCTGTTACTTAGTGAGGCCCTCCGCAACTTAGTGAGACCCTGTTTCAAAATAAAGAATAAAAAATAGGGCTGGGGGTGTAGCTTGGAGGTAGAATGCCCCTGGGTTCAATCCCCAGTACTGCAAAATAAATAAATAAAATAAAATTTAAAAAAGGGCTGGAGGTGTAGCTCAGAGGAAGAATGCCCCTGGGTTAAATCCCCAGTACCACCAGGAAAAAAAAAAAAAAAAGTGTGGCTTCTTTATCTTAGAGTTTTAAGGGTAAGGCAAACTTTAGGCATGCCAGATCCACTCCACGGTTTTCCATATCATTGGATTATCTTGCCCCACCCCCACCAGTCAATTCTGCTCCCTTGGCTTTCTTTGAGAATGGCCCTTGGTGCTGGGGGTGGGAGGGGGGATGTTAATCCAGCAGTAGAGCACTTGATAGCATGCTGTAGGACTTGAATTCTACTTTCAATCACTTCCAAAAAAGAAAATGTCTTTGTCTTCCACAGGCCCTCTCCAGTCCCAGGAAACCAGCTCAAAGTTCCCATCCCACCAGCTCACCCTTCAGGAGGAGAGAGCCAATCTTCCCCATTAGCTCCTGCAAAGTCCCAGGGAGGACTCTGATTGGCTCAGCTTCTATCACATGTCCAGGCCCAAACCAATCATTGTATTAAGAAAAATGGAGCATTGTGATTGGCCTGCTCACCCTTCCCAGTGGGTGGCCTGTGATAGATACCCCACTAGCCCACAAAGAGGAGAAATGAGAAGGGCTGGGAGAACAAGGTAAAATCCATCCCTGCTTCAGTTCACAACCAGGCTGGAGGCCAGAACCCACGGAACACTGATTTTTTTTTTTTTTTGCGGTACTGGGGATGAAACCCAGGGCCACTTTACCTCCAAGCTACACCCCCAATCCTATTTGTTAGTCTCTTTTTTTTTTTTTTTTTTGAGGTACTGGGGATTGAACTCAGGGGCATTCTACCTCCGACCTATACCCCCAGCCCTATTTTTTATTCTTTATTTTGAAACCGGGTCTCACTAGGTTGCGGAGTGCCTCACTATGTAGCTGAAGCTGGCCTCGAACCCGGATCCTCCGGACTCAGCCTCCCGAATGCTGGGATTACAAGCGTGTGCCACCACGCCCGGCTTGTTAGTCTTTTTTTGAAACAGGGGTCTCACTAAGTTGTGGAGGGCCTCACTAAGTAGCTGAGGCTGGCCTTGAACCTGGATCCTCCAGTCTCAGCCTCCCAGGTACTGGGATTACAGGGGTGCACCACCATGCCTGGCTCTCGGAACACCGATATTTAAGGGTTGGATGGACCTTGAGAAGGAGACTGAGAAGTGTAAGGGCTTCAGGGGAAGCAGGGTCTTCAAGGGAAGAGTGATGGTTACAAGGAAGTCGAAGGCCGATTCTGGGAGGGACCACTTGCTCTCACTGTTCTGAGCTCCAGTCTCACCCTCACTGGTGGGAGGAGCTGTATTTGCCAATGCAGTATCTACCACCTCCCCAGCAGAGCAAAATGAGGCCCACCCAGTACGGTGCCTGAGGGTCACGAGTGAGGTGACACTGAGGGGAGCCTACCCCAGTGCCTGGCACAGAGTAAATGCTCAATAAACTGAAGCTATGTGCAACACTGGCAGGTGTAATGGAGGTCCTCAGGGCACCCAGAAGCCCACTATCCTGATAGGGCAGAAAGGATAACTCATAAATTACCCAGGGGTATTCTATCTCTGAGCTATACCCCCAGCCCTATTTTATTTATTTTTACGGAACTAGGAATTGAACCAAGGGGCATTCTGAGCCCCACCTCCCCATCCTATTTTTTATTCTTTATTTTGAAACAGGGTCTCACTAAGTTGCAGAGGGCCTCACTACGTAGCTGAGGCTGGCCACTAACCCAGATCCCCCAGTCTCAGCCTCCCAAGTACTGGGATTACAAGAGTGCGCCACCACGCCCGGCTTGTTTATTATTTTGAAACAGGATCTCACTAAATTGTTGAGAGTCTTGCTAAATTGCTGAGGCTGGCCCCAAATCTATGATCCTCCTGTCTCAGCCTCCCATGTACTGGGATCACAGGAGTGTGCCACTGTGCCCAGTTCATTTAATAGTCTTTAACAAGTCCCTGTGGAGACAGAGCAGATTTAAAGAAGACTAGAACAAAGCCGGGCGTGGTAATCCCAGCATTTGGGAGGCTGAGACAGGAGGATCCAGGTTCGAGGCCAGCCTCAGCTACATAGTGAGGCACTCCGCAACTTAGTGAGACCCTGTTTCAAAATAAAGAATAAAAAATAGGGCTGGGGTATAGCTCGGAGGTAGAATGCCCCTGAGTTCAATCCCCAGTACCTCCAAAAAAAAAAAAAAAAAAAGACTAGAACACAGACTCTGAGGTTGTGTGGGGTATAGACTCACTAAGACTGATTATGATTCAGGGCAGTAAGTGCCATAGGGACTGGGTCTACCTGAAGGCACCAGGGCAGCCTGCTAAGGGCCATCATCAAGGGAGCTCTGCCGGGAGGTGGGGACTGTAGTCCTTATTACATGGACGAGGGGATGGGGCCCAGAGAGGGTGGGCAGCCTGCTCAAGGTCACCATGCTGGTAAGCGGGGTCAGCCAGGCAGGCCCAGGGGCTCAAGCTCACTGGGCGTGTTTTCTTGGCTGAAGAGAGCCAGGATGCCAGCGGGAAGAAGGGCTGTGTGAGGCAATCTTGGGGTGGGGAGAGGGAACCAGGATTCCTCGGGAAAGCCCACTGCTGGGGAGGCTGGGGCAAAGACGAGAAGGCCGGGGTGAGGTCCCTGACCCCCAGTACAACCTGTGTCTCCTGGGACTCAGTTTCCTCATCTGGAAAGTGGGAGGAGAATGTTTGCTGTCTTCATGCTCATTTTATAGGGGAGGAAACAAATTAGATCAAGGTCATCTGAGCCAGGCATGGTGGCACACGCTTGTAATCCCTGTACTTGGGGAGCTGAGACAGGAAAATCACAGGTTTGAGGCCAGCCTCAGCAATTTAGTGAGGTCCTGTGCAACGTACTGAGACCCTGTTCAAAATAAAAGAATAAAGTAGGTGTAGGGGTGTAGCTCAGAGGTAGAATGGCTCTGGGTTTAATCCAGTAACATATGCACATCAAAGCCATCTGGCTGCAGAATTCCCAAACTGAGCCACAATGCTGTGGTTCTGCAGGAGCAGAGGAAGCATAAGAGTTTGCTGTAAACCCTCTTGTCTGGCTCAAGGAGGCTTTTTGGGTCCATGAGGAATACCTCATTAATTGGAGGGGAAATGCATGCAGATTGCAAATGGAGAAACTGAGTCCAGAAAGAGCAGAGCAATTGCCCAAGGTCACAATAGGCAGGTGGTAGAAATCCATCTAGAATCCAGGCCACCGGACACCTGGTCCTGTTCTCTTTCTTCATCCTGAACATCCACTCCTCACTCCTTGCCTTCGGGGTAGCAATCGCTCCTGGCCCTGAGCATTTGAGGAGGGCCAGGCACTCCACCTCCCCCTCTCTCTCATTCTCTAAAGCACCCTGCACAGTGCTCTCCAGAGCAGCCAGAAGGGCTAGAAACAGGCCACACACTCAGTACTTGGTTTATTGGTAGCATGTTAAAGGTAAGGTAAGTGATATCTCTAGACTTTATGGCCACCTTATAAATGACACAGTCTCTATTGGTCGGAAGAGAAAGCTGAAGTTCAGAGATGCAAAAGCGCCATCTCAGGGACTCACAGCCAGGAAGCAGCAGGGTGAAGATTAGTGCATAGGCTTCGGTGACAACAAAGCAGGGGACCAGCACACCTGTGATCCAAGTACCTGGGGGGCGGAGACAGGAAGGTCGCAGGTTTGAGAGCAGGCAGCATGCACTAGCAAGGTGGTATCGAGCTTAGAGGGAGATTCAAGTTGAGGCCTATGAAGTTTGAGCCTTGGGTCACTCAGTTGCGTGGGTAGTACCTAATTTTGTATTCATAATTATGAATTATTTTTTGTGAGGGGTACTGGCCATGGAACTCAGGCGCATTCTACCCCTGAGCTTCACCTTCAGCCCTATTTTATCTTTTATTTTGAAACAGGGTCTTGCTAGGTTGATATGAGTCTCACTACTTTCTGAGGCTGTCCTCGAACCTAGGATCCTCCTATCTCAGACTCCCAAGCACTGGGACTAGTAGGCATGCGCCACCATGCTTGGCTTTATGAATTCTTTTTTACAAGAAACTCCCCCACTATCACACGAGCGCTACTGACACCCTGCAAAGCTTGAATCTGCTGTGGTGTGAACCGCTCTCTCGGCTCCTCCTCATGTCCTCATCTACGTGCAGAGAGTGGTCACTGTAGTGATTAAATGAGTCCATATGGGTAGAATGCTTTAAAAGTACCTGGCAAGCCGGGCGTGGTGGTGCATGCTTGTAATCCCAGCATTTGGGAGGCTGAGACTGGAGGATCCGGGTTCGAGGCCAGCCTCAGCTACCTAGTGAGGCACTCTGCAACTTAGTGAGACCCTGTTTCAAAATAAAAAATAGGGCTGGGGGTATAGCTCGGAGGTAGAACGCCCCTGAGTTCAATCCCCAGTACCGCAAAAACAACAACAACAAAAAGTACCTGGC